>JASDQU010107808.1:104166-146026 GCA_032191745.1 Picea mariana
CTAATAGAAGCTTCCGCTTCTAGAAGGATCTTCCTCTAGATGCTTCTTTTTAGTATAAATAGGAGTCGAGGGTATGAGAACCCTAGCTGGGATATTATTGTAACAGAGTGCTGCTCGATTGGAGGTTGCCCCCTCAAAGAGGCCTGTGAACATTGCTATCTGATTCAAAGTGCTATTTCTGTTGCTATTTCATATATCATTTCTATGTATTGTGAAGATTATGCTGGATATTTTACTGTTATTCTATCATTTCTAGCATTTCGTTTCTGTTCTGCATATTTTATATATCTGGTATCTTGCACAATGCCCCTCAAATACTCTTGAGAAAGCCCAGAAATAGAGAGAGAGATGATCAGAAGATCCAAACACCTCTCCAAAATAACCTAGTTGCTGATGAGGAGAGGGAGGAAGAAAAGCTTGATCCTGAAATCCATTGTCTTGGAGACACCTCCCAATTTCCCCATTTGACTCAATCTGCATACGAGGAATCCCTCATGAACAGTCAAATAAATGAGCTAAGTAAGGGTGAGAAGGCCAATAATAGTCCCAATAAATACAATCTCAGGTCTAAGAAGAAAGAAGGGAAGTATGATGTCCTTGATCAGCCTTCCAGAGCAGAGAAGTCTACTAAAGGGGCAGCGAATGAAAACAATGAAAAGAAAGCTTAGAACCCCTCACCGATACCCAAATACCCTATTCTAGAAGTGAGAGAAGTTCTGAAGCCCCTTTCCTCCTTCAACTTTGAGCATGAAATTCAAAAGATCAAAATCCCTATGCCCCTTTTAGAGCTAGTCAAGCATGAAGATTTCAAAAAATCCCTCTCTAAGTTGTTCCAGTCTGAGCCATCTTGCCATTCTGCAGATTCAGTAAATATTCAAGATGAAAATCTAGCAGTCATCTTAGGTCCTATGGTATAAGATAGAGATTATTCATCCACTCCCTTCTATACATCACTGAACATACATGATAAGGTGTTGCATAACTTTTTGATGGATTCATGGGCATCTCATAATATTATGCCCAAAACTATCATGGAAGAACTCGGGTTAGAAATCACAAAGGCTTATTATGATTTGTATTATTTCGATTCAAGGAGAGTGCAATGCCTTGGGTTCATCAAGGATCTGGTCGTGACCTTGTTTCAACTGCCCATGAAGAGCGTGGTCATGGATATTGTGGTGGCTGATGTTCTCCCCAAGTTTGGCATGCTCTTCTCAAGATCTTCGATAAAAAGACTTGGGGGAACCTTGCATATGGACCTAACATATGTTTCCATTCTAGTGTTCAGAGGGGAGCATAGGAGACTGTACAGAGAAGCGCAATTAGCTTACATTATTAGTGATGAAGCAGACCCCAACAATCATCCTATCTTTGCACTCGACACTAATTTGGGATCTAGTTTGTTACAACTCACTGATACTCCTGAAGCTCCTATTGAAATCAGAAAGAAACCCACTTCTTTTAATGAACTACCTCCTCCAAATACTTATGTGTGGAAGATGTTCTTCGATAGAGCCTCTTCTAGGGAAGGTGCTGGTGTCAGAGTAGTTTTTGTGTCACCTTGTCAAGAAGCCATACCTTTGTCGTATAAACTAGAATTTGAAGCTACCAACAATGTGGCAGAGTATGAGGCTCTTGTTTTGGGTTTGAGGGATGCAAAAGACATGGGAATTGAAGAGATATCAGTGTTTGGGGATGCTGAGTTGATTTTATAGCATATAAGAAATATTTATCAAGCCAAACACCCTCGACTAAGATCATATAGAAATGAGGTGTGGGATCTGGTTGACAGCTTTTTCTCGGCTTTCAACATTTCATTTATTCCAAGAGAAGAGAATGTCATGGTTGACTCTTTGTCTATATCAGCGAGCAATTTCAGAGTACCTCTGCCACCTAAACTCAGGTATGATGTTGAGGTAAGATATAGGCCCTTTATACTTAACAATATCAAGTATTGGAAGGTGTTCGAGGAGGATCTTGAGATTAGAAAGTTTCTTGAGTCTGTCGACGAGTTCTCTGCATTACACATTGATCAGGATCATGATCCCGAAGGTGACCCTCCCCCTGAAGTATTTTTGAATAAAATTTATAATCGCCATATCATTCAGTTGCCTAGCAACCACATTCCCAAAGGACTAGTCCCATTAGAAAGATTGTTCAACGGGAACGATGTGGCAGTAAAGTTTAAAGGCCCAACTGAGGATGCTGATGTAGTTGAATGCAATATTGGCACAGAGGAGGATCCAAAGTTCGTCAAGTTGTCAAGGAACCTGTTAAGGGATCAGAGAGCCGATTTTACTGATCTATTAAAGGAATTTGTTGATTTGTTTTCCTGGACCTATGAAGACCTCAAGACATACAACACAACCATCATTGAGCATAATATCCCATTGAAAGAGGAGGCCAAACCATTTAGGCATAAATTAAGACAAATAAATCATATTCTACTGCCTATTATGGAAAAGGAGGTAAAGAAGCTACTGGACGCCCAAATCATTGTCCCTTTGAGATATTCTGAATGGGTATCCAACCTGGTCCCGGTGAGAAAGAAAAACAGAGAAATCAGACTGTGTGTTGATTTCATAAATCTTAAAAGAATCTCAAAGAAGGACAATTACCCTTTGCCAAAGATGGAACACATGTTGTAGAGGGTGACAGGTGCATCCAGGATCTCCATGATTGATGGATTTTTTGGCTACAATCAGATCTTTTTCCTGCCTGAAGACAGAGAAAAGACAACCTTCACCACTCCTTGGGGCACATTCATGTATGCCAAAATGCCCTTTGGATTGATGAATGCAGGGGCTACCTTCCAATGAGCCATGGACATTGCATTCATTGGATAAAGAGGTAAATTTGTGGTCATCTATCTGGATGACATAATAGTCTTCTCCAAATCTGATAAAGAACATTGTCAACATTTGAGAAAGGTATTCTCAAAATGCAGAAGGTTTGGCCTCTCCCTAAATCCCAAGAAGTCTGTATTTTCCATGCAAGAAGGAAAATTGTTGGGACACATCGTATCAGCTGAAGGGGTCAAAATTGATTCAAGTAGGGTGGAAGCTATTCAAACCTTGTCACTTCCTAGATCCAAGAAGGAGGTTCAGTCCTTCCTAGGCAAAATCAATTTTTTGAGAAGGTTTGTCTCAAATTTTGCTGAATTGATGGAGCATATAACATCCATGCTTAGGAAGGGGAACGAAGTAAAATGGACTATTGAATCTAGAGAATCCTTCAATTAAATTAAAAGGGCACTAACTGAAGCACCTATGCTAATTAGTCTTGGTTATTCCAAGGCATTTCTGATTTTTTCCTTCGCTTCATTTGATACAGTGGTCGATGTTTTACTACAAAAGAATGACACAAGGCTAGAGAAACCTATTTCATTTTTCATCAGAGCGCTAAGAGATGCAGAGGTCAGATATGACATCATGGAGAAGCTAACCTATGCCTTGGTGAAAGCTCTTAAATCTTTCAGAGTCTATGTTCTACATTCAAAAATCATTGCATATGTTCTTTCAGCTTCTGTGAAGGACATTCTCATTCATCCTGACATAGACGAGAGGAGGAGCAAGTCAATTTCCAGAATCCTTGAATTTGATCTGGAAATAAAACCTACCAAGCTAGTTAAAGGCCAGGTTTTAGCCAAGTTGTTCGTTGAATTTAATTGTAAAGCTTTGGAGGTTAATTTCATCAATGCTCACTCAAAAAATCAGCAGGCTAAAGTGTCTGATAAAGGCCCTCAAGACAGCCTCCCATTAGCAGAATGTGCTTGGTACAAATATATTACGTATTTTCTACAAATGCTGCGACCTCCAGATGGGATGGGGAAGAGCAAGAAAATATATTTAATGCTCAAAGCGATTAGATATTGCCTTATTGACCGAGTCTTGTATTGGAAAGACCCTCTGGGTGTTCTTTTGAGATGCCTAGATCCACAGGAGGCCCAAAGGATTATGTTTGATTTTCATAGAAGCCTATGTGGAGGGCATCATTTCTGGAAAACCACAGCCTACAAAATTATCAGGGCTGGGTACTATTAGCCTACTCTATTCATTGATGTCTGTGCGCAAATTAGGGCATGCATCAAGTGTCAGAATTCTMTGGGAAGTAGCAGCTCAAGTCTCTGCCATTGAATCCTGTGGCAGCTGCAGGACCCTTTCAGCAATGGCGTTTAGAMTTTAATGGGGAGATTCATCCTCCTTCAAGTGTTTAGCATAGATGGATCTTGATTGCCACCGATACTTCACCAAATGGATAGAAGTTATACCCACAAGGAATGCTTCTCACAAAGTAATCAATGGTTTTTTTGAAGATATTATAGCAAGGTTTGGTTGTCCAAAAAGGATCGTCACTGATAATGCGACATCCTTCAAGGTTGAGCCACTAATCCAGTTTTGTGATCAGTTTGGAATTTCATTGATTCACTCAACTCCCTACTACCCCTAAGGGAATGGACTAGCAGAATCCTCTAACAAGAGCCTTGTAAAGATTATCAAAATATTGTTAGAGGACAATAAAAAAACATGGGATTCAAAGCTCAAATTCACCCTATGGGATTACAGAGTGAAAACAAAGAGGTCGTTGGGTCTCTCTCCTTTCCAGCTAGTATATGGAACTAAAGTAGTCTTTCCTCCTCAGCTTTCCCTGCCTATGGAGAAATTCTTTTAGGATTTCCAAGGAGATCCTGATGACATGATCAGAAGGATACATTAGCTGGTAGAAGTGCAACTGACTAGAGAGAAAGTTATGGACAGGGCACATGACCATCAACAGAGGATCAAGTGCTCATTCGACAAGAAGGGTAGAGAAAAATATTTCCAGTTGGGAGATCTAGTACTAAAATGGGATGCACCCAGACAGGACAAGGGAAAGCATGGTAAATTTGAAGCCCTTTGGATTGGACCCTTCAAAATTTCTGAGATACTTTCAAATAATACTTACAGGTTGTAGAATTTGGAGGGTAACGCAGTTTTTAGTGGTCCTCTCAATGGGCACTTCCTGAAAAAGTTTTTTTTTAAATCCGCAGTCGGCTTCCTACCATTGTAAATACCGTTCTTGTTTTATGTTTATTTTGTTTTTAGTAGGAGACTCCATAACCCAAAGCAGAAGGCACTGGAGTTGCATGTTCTTGGAAGCTCACGGGGAGCATGCCATCCCCTGTGTAGCCAAATGTTATCACATAAAATTTTCAGAGCCTTAGGAGTTTGTGGTTTCTACCTAAGTCTGCAAATTTTTCATGTCTCTCCTCCTTTTGCAGACCCTATCGTAATTCTTTCTTCTCATCTTATAGTTGTTCTTTTGTTTTCCTTCACCCATTGGATTGACCTGTTTTTCCTTGCAGGATTACCTGAGAAGTATCGGCCATAAGCCTTTCTGTTTTAACTAAAATCGATCACTTCTCTCTCTTTGCCTTTGTCGCCGATTCTTTTTGTTTTCTTGAGCCTTCAGCCAGTCATTCAAGTAAACTACGCAGGCCACGTTCATGAGAACCAGGCACAACACTTGAAGCATTCTAATATCAACTCAAATCAAGCGAGCGAGCAAGATCAAATTTTGGTGGTGGAGGTCCATCAGGCAGATCGGATCGAAGACCATTGGGTGATCGGGATCATATAGTTGCACCAAGTTTAGCGTCAAACAGAGGTCCAAAATCGAAAGGTCAATCCTAGCCGTTGGTATGGGGAAGGATGCGTGGCGCAAAATTAACATTTTGTGGTTTCACGAGATGGAGAGGTCAAGGAGAAAAGTCACTGGAACTTGCGAAATGTGAAATCGCGATAAGATCGCAGCCGTTGATCAAAGGAGAGATCCAAACCGATGGATCAACTTTTCATGATTTCACGAGTTGAGAAAGTAGGAGGGTAGAGTCTTAAAGAATCACAACATGTGAAGTCCCGAAATGATCTTGACCGTCCATTCTAGAAAAATGCGTGGCACATGATCAGCATGGAGAAAGTTGTTCCGGGGAACTAAAGTGAGAAATGTCAATGGCCCAAAGTCTCGAAATGACGATGTTCAACAGGGCCGTCCGATGCAAAGGGATACGTGTCACCTGATCCAAACAAACGGGCTTTCGCAACTCAAAATTTTTGGCAGTATCACAATGCAAGCTCATGAAACACAAAATTCTGAAGCATCTGGGAATTAGGCACATGGTCACAGCCCACGGTCAAATGAAAATGAGCTGCGCAAAGGATCAAAGTGCTTGATTTGGTCACAGAGAAAGATTTGCATGACCTCGAGGTGCCAGAATTGACTCGAAGGACTCGTGGGATCACCTGAAGCATTCATGGGTGTTAGTCCTCGCCCTGATCCCAATGAAAGTAGTTAATGAAAATGGGGAAGGTGGTTGAAACCTTGTTTCACCACCTAAATGGAAAGCATTGAAAATTGGTCGTGGAGGGCAGGTAGTTAGTCGAAAGTTCCCCTGCCATGGATTTTCTTGTGAAGCCCATACTGATTTGATCTTGCGTCTGACAAGATAATGCAAGTGCAATATGACAGAAGGAGATACAGACGTAAAGCTTTGAATGTAATAGCCAGGTCACATCTCTCATGGTGGTAGATTTTTCTGAGTATAAATACTCATTTTTGATATTTTGTTAAGGTCGATGGTTGAGCTAAGATCTCGTATTGTAAAGTTTTAATGAAGCCTCTGATTCTCTAGTTATGTGTGGCCATTTGAGACTTCTGGTCTAATGACAACCAACTTTGTTATCATCTCTTTTCTTCTGATATTGAATATTTGGGCATGGGTGATCTAGTCGAGTTGTTGTGATTGTATTGTAATGTATGCTTGATTGCAATATTGTTATGACGTTTTCAGTTTCGTGAAGTTTTGGGTTCAAGAAGATCTTGTATTTGAAGCTTATCTTCCTTAGGCTACTAGAAGACTCGATGTCCATAGAAGACCTCTACATTTCCTCACCAGTTCTTCCCCCTAATCACCCCTTACTACAACCTATTGACTGAGTTAGATCAAGACCTCACTTGCTCATGCTTGCCAACCGAGTTTTCCGAGTTAAAGCGCTATAATCCAGAGACTGCGAAATTTATTCATTGTGAAATAAAACTGATGGGTATTGGGCTTACCTCTTCCACAATCCAGAGGTGATTTCTGGTGCTAACATAGTCCTTGAATTTACTCATAGGTTCAACAAGTTGTATAATAAAATCCTAGCCGAATTCAAACCCTCTCAACCTGCTGCAGAGGTAACTTTTGCAGGGGCCTTTGAGCCTTACTTTGCTCTCCTCTTAAGAGAAAGAATATCTTCCACTCTAGAAGTAATGCAAGATGATGCCATAGAAATTGAATCCAATATGATGGAATTTGGGAAATTAAAAACTAAGTTTGAGACAGGAACCATAGAAGCTAAACGTTTCAAAGAGCAAACAGGACCCGTTGGATCTGGAAAGTCCGCAGAAGAGAAAATGGATGAGATGGATAAGATAATTAAAGACTTATCAAACAAAATATCCCAGATGGAATTAGATCAAGCCAAACCTGATTAGTTCATTAGAAATTAGTTCAGAAGAAACCCTAACCATTAGACGCAACAAAGACAAATAAAAAATGAAGATCAAAAGATCCAAGCCCCATTTAAAATTGGAAATTTTATGCAGAGGGATGATATGCAAAATTTTGAGGAGTTGGAAGAAGACCTGAACAACCTTAGTGATGATGATCTTGAGCCACATTTAACCAGACAATATTATGAGAAGTCTTCAGATCTAAAATCCATGTTTAATAATGAAGAAAGCATAAATAATTTGGGAGAATCTTCCTATCAAGGACTCGTCGACTCAATAATCGCTTAACTCCAACAAAAGTATGATTTAAGGCCCAGAGAGAAAAATCATGTGAATGTTCCACCGAAAAATATTTTGTCACAGAATAAAATGAATGAGGTAGCAGTTAGTAAATCGATGACTGAAACACAAACTGACTAGACAAAGCCAGTTGAAACAAGAGCAATGTAAACTAAGAAACCAAAAAACCCGGAAGCAGAATGCCAACCAGAGAAATCGAAAAAACAATTGGAGGTTCCATTTTAGAAAACAAACTTAATAAAATTAAAATTCCCATGCCTCTAGTTGAGCTTGCAAAAAGTCTGATTTATAAAAAGCAAATTGCTAAACTGATAAATTTTTACGATGTTGAATGTCATGCAGATGTTATTAATCTGTAGGATGAAAGACCTACGATCATGTTCAGTCCACATATAAAAAACGCTAAGGACTCTGTTGCTCTGTTTTATATTACACTAACTGTGCATGATCATTGTTGGACACACCTACCACACTTAGAGGGGGGGTGAATGAGTGTGGGGCTCTTTTTCCCAAAACTTCCATTTTACACAAAACTCATTAGTTAGCATTCAACATTTACTCATTACCCATTGCTGTCATTTATAATCAGTTAGATGTGAACATATATTAGCATCATATATCAGCAATATATCATCAACAAGTCATCACCACAAGGAACATAAATAACACAAGATGTATGTACAATTTTTCTTTTTATTATGGACAATAATCTAGGGGTTTTCCAACAACAACTGAATAGAGTACAACTCTACAAGAGCACTAGCTCTATATGCAAGACTCATCTTGCATTCTCAGCATCAACTAAGATGAGGCAACAATCCTCAACAGATATCAATTTGTCAACAGGTACGAGACCTGTCAGTAGTGCAGCTCGCGTGTGTATGTGCCCTGGCTCACTACAACCCACATATGCACGCGGCCAGTGTATACAACAACTTGCGTATACCTTCTGAATTATTAGGATTTGTCCTTCAAGATCAACTAAGATTCTCTGTAATCAATATATCATTCTCTTCTGTCTCTGACTGTCCAATCTAACCATCATCCAGTCACAACATATCCAATCTCTCCAATAGCTTGCTCATGCTCCACAACAAATCAATATGAATGCTATCTCAATCATGTATAAACAACTAGTATACCATTGAAATCATGCCACCACTGAATCACAAGAGTATTGCTCACTCCATCAACCAAATCATCCAAACTGAACTATATCATAGAAGCCATACCAAGAATTCCCTAAGCATTCACAATACATCAAGCAATAGTATCCATCAAGCCAATAATGTAACCATACCGGTGTCTCAGTTATATATCTCATCCCATAGAATGAAATTCTGGAACCTGCCTCATCATCCAAGAGCTTGGCACCATCTCAAACAAAATTCTTCATCATTCCATTCATTGTACATGCCCTGTCCTCATGCAGCCCACGTATGTACGCTCCTTGGCCCATTACAACCCGCGTACACCTCAAAAACTAGGGTTTCTGAAGATCCAAGACTTTTTTCGTCAAGATATATGATATTGCCGAAACTTTGATGCATCCATGAGATCCTCCTCTCGCTCTCTTTCTTAGAATAGATCTTCAATCATGCTCAAGAGATCCATACTAAAGATGCTCTCATAAGAAGCTCTCCATCAATACTCTAAAAGATAATCTCACAAGAAGCTCTCCATTGATCCACAAAAAGGATGATCTTCTAGAGTCCATAGCTATCTTATTTATACTTTCATCCTCTAGGTCACTTAACCCATTTCTAGGTCACTTTAACCTATTTTCCTTATTAAAGGGTTAACCACTTTCCATAAATAGAAAGTTCTCCAATATTTATCATTTAAATATTCCTTCTTGATTTTGTCACCTTATTTTATCATTTAAATAATCTTTCTTGATTTTGTCACTTCTCTTTATTATTTAAATAATGATTTCTTCTTTTAGGTCACTTTGACTTCTTTGACCTTGGGGGCTTCAAGCCTTCATATGGGGGTCCTTCATCTTTGTAAGGCCATAACTCTCAAACCATGAGGAGTTATGTGACATTCCACATACCACCGGAAATGGCATGTCAAGCACTATCCATCTAGGATAGTTTCACCAACAATTTCCTTGATCTTCATCTCATTATTCCACATACAAGCATGGGTCCTCTCAACCACAACTCAACCACAAAGCGTCTTCCCATGAGGGATATCACCATAAGGGGACCACTTTGGAGTTCATCCATTTTTGCACCTTATCAATCATGATCAGACAATAATGAGTCATATTTTCATCAAACAAACTATGCATCATCATGTATCAATGAAAACTCATTGATCCATATTCTTCTATGCATCATATCAATGATCCATCTTTATCAATTAGTTTCCATTTTGACATCTATCATTCTCATCAAGGACTATGCATCATATCAATGATCCATATTTATCAATTGGTTTCCACTTTGACATCTATCATTCTCATCAAGGACAATACATATACATTGTTCATCAATCATTAACCAATCAATCCTTTGACATCAATCAATCACTTAACATCAATCAATAAAACTATTGGCATCAATGACAACATGATCTGACAACCATTTACTCCACAATTGTATGTTAGACTATGGGGCCTCTCATAATATAATGCCTAAAGTTATCATGGAGAAATTGGGCCTTGAAATTACTAGAGCTTATCAAGACCTGTACTCGTTTGATTCCAAGAAAGTTAAGTGTCTTGGCATGATCAAATATTTGTTAGTAAATCTTGCATAGAACCCTGTAAAAAGTATCCTTATGGATGTAGTTGTTGTTGATGTCCCTGCCAAATATGACATGCTTCTATCTAGGTCTTGGGGTGCCAAATTAAGAGGATCACTTCAGCTGGACATGACTTACGCTACGATCCTGATTTTCGGTGGACAATTCACACGACTGTACATAGAAACTAGACTCGCATATACAGTAAGTAACCCTCAAAATCCAAATAATTACTTAGTCTATGTTGCGGATCAGGACTTAGGAAATTGTATATTATCGATAGATGACAATTTCGAAGAATGTACAGAAGAAGAAAATAAAAAAGTAGAAAAAAAAAACAAAAATGTAAATAGTGGAGAAGGAATGTGGAAAATGTTTTTTGATGGTGCTTCGTCCTGCAAAGGAGCAGGGGATGGAGTGTTATTTGTATTGCTTGGATATGATTACATTATTCCCTTATCATATAGATTACAGTGGGACATCGATTATACGAATAATGTATGTGAATATGAAGCTCTAGTCTTAGAATTAGAAGCTTCCAGAAAGTTGAAAATTGAACATCTAATAGTCTATGTTGATACAGAGCTTATTGTGAAACAAATAAAACAACATTATCAAGCCAAGAATCCAAGGCTGAGTTCATAAAGAAATTGTGCCTGGGATCTGATAGAGAATTTCTTCTCATCCTTTAATATTCACTCTATTCCCAGAATGGAAAATCAACAGGTCGATTCTTTAGCCAAAGCTGCTGCAACCTTTGTACCACCTATTGTCCTAAAGATGAAGTATCACATAGAAATGAGACAATGACCTTCGATCCCAAGCAACGTTCAACATTGGCAAGTCTTTGAAGATGATGAAAAAATCAAACAGTTCCTTGAGATGGTCGATGAATTTTCCGAAACTCACATAGATCGGGAAAACTAGAATGATCCCACTTGGATTATGCACAAAGGTGAAGACCCTAAAAAAATCCAGGATAAGATTGCAAACCACTGCATGCTTGTGCTTAAGAACAATCAGATTCCCAGAGGTCTGATCCCCTTAGAAAGATTGTTTGACCAAGATGACATACCCTTAAAATCTACCTTACGACCTCGGCCTGAAGAGGTTGAAGACTGTAATTTAGGAACTAAAGAAGATCCTAAACTGGTCAAGATATCTGAGAACCTTCGAGCCCAAATGAAGAATAAATACACTGAGTTGCTTAGACAGTATAAAGATGTTTTTGCATGGTCTTATGATGATCTAAAAACTTACGATACCTCTGTAATTGAACACAAGATTCCTTTGAAACATGGCATCAAACCTTTCAAGTAGAAACGTAGATAGATAAATCCTATCCTCCTTCTGGTGATAGAAAGGTAAGTCAAGAAGCTTCTAGATGCAAAAATTATCGTTCCACTCAGGTATTCCGAATGGGTAGCGAATATAGTCCCCGCCAGAAATAAAAAAGGTGAAATAAGTCTTTGTGTAGATTTCAGAAACTTAAATCGGTCATCCCTCAAAGACAACTACCCATTACCAGAAATGGATCATGTTCTAGAAAAATTAGTTGGAGCTAACATAATTTCCATGATTGATGGTTTTTTCGGATACAATCAAATTGTTGTCCAAGAAGACAACACATAAAAGACTGCATTTACCACTCCGTGGGGAACTTTTATGTAGGATAAAATGCCATTTGGTTTGATGAATGCAAGGGATACTTTCCAAAGAGTGGACATTGTGTTCGTCGGTGAAAGAGATAAGTTTATCATTATTTATCTTGATGATTGGACGTTTTTTTCTAACTCTGATGTAGAACATCTACTACACCTCAAGCAGACCTTCGAAAAATGCAGAAAAATCAGTTTGTCTCTTAATCCCAGGAAATCACATTTTTCTATGCAAGAGGGTAATCTCTTGGGTCATATAGTGTCAAAAGAAGGAATCAAGGTTGACTTGAAATGGGTCAAGGCTATAGACACTATTAATATTCCTAGGAACAGAAAGGAAATTCAATTTTTTTTAGGAAAGATAAACTTTTTGAGAAGATTCATTCCCAATTTTGTTGAAATAATTAAATTGATTATAGATATGTTGAAGAAGGACAACGAAGTGAAATGGACCGCAGAAGCTAAAGAATCATTTGAGAAATTCAAGAAAGCTATAGGTGAAGCACCAGTGTTAGCAAGTCCAGACTGTAATACGAAATTCTTGATTTTTTCTTTCGCTTTTGAACATACTATCGCAACAGTTCTCCTGCAAAAGAATGAAGAAGGTTTTAAGCAATCGATAGCCTTTTTCAGTAAAAGTCCCAGGGATGGAGAATTAAAATATGATATACTTGAAAAACAAGCTTATGCAATGGTGAAATCTCTTAAATCTTTCAGGACATATATATTGCATTCCAAAATAATCGCTTACGTGCCAACAAGTGTTGTCAAAGACATCTTGGTCCAACTACACAGTGATGGAAAAAGAGGTCGCTGGTTGGTTAAAATCCAAGAATTTGATCTACAAGTAATGCCAACCAAACTAGTCAAAGGTCAGGGGCTAGAGAAACTGTTAGCTCAATCAAATTTCAGAGCGCTTGGAATAAATCACCTGGAATCAAACGGATATATCCCAGATATAGAAGAACTTGGCGATCAAACCCCTACGATTCAGATCGAAGATAAATTTTCTTCCTCTGTTTGGTATTGCGACATTGTTGCATACCTCCTTACCCTTCAGTTCCTGAATGACATGACTCTATCCAAGGATAGAACTTTGAAGTTGCACGCAATTGAATATTGTATTATTGATGGCCAATTGTACTAGAAGGATCCTCTAGGTTTCTTGTTAAGTTTCTTAATAGAACCTGAAACATAAAGTGTCATAATGAATTTCATGGAGGAGTGTGTGGAGGACATCACACCTGGAGGGAAACAACCTACAAGATTTTAAGAGTTGGATATTATTGGCAAAAATTATTTACTGACGTGAATGCCAAGGTCAGAGCCTGCAACTCTTTTCATCTTTTCTCTGGTAAGAAAAATCTCCATACACTACCTTTAATCCCAGTCAAAACATAAGCTCCCTTTCAACAATGGGGTCTATATTTAATCGGAGAAATCCATCTGTAGTCAAGAACCCAACATAAATGGAGTTTAACCGCCACCGATTATTTTACAAAATGGGTCGAAGCCATTCCAACTTGGAATGCCACAGATTCTGTAGTTATAAACATCTTGGAAGAGAACATCCTATCGAGATTCAATTTTCCCTGAAAAATAGTCACTAACAATGCCTAAGCTTTCAAAACTATGGCAGTGGCTAATTTCTGCCAAAACTACAACATTGTGTTAGGACATTCTACAACCTATTATCCTCGGGGAAATGGATTGGCCGAATCGTCTAACAAGAGCCTGATGAATATAATCAAAAGGGTGTTGATAGAAAATAATAAGGCTTGGAATGTTCACTTGAAATATGCCTTATGCGCTAATTGAATCGGCACCACGAAATCGATAGGTATGTCCCATTTTCAAATGGTTTATGGTACTAACGTCGTCCTTGCTATCAATCTCTCTCTTCCTACCATGAAGCTCTGGAATGACTCAAATGTAGAGCCAAATGATGTTACAAGAAGGATAAATCAAATAATCGAAGTCCAACAAAATATGGTCGAAGTGGATGACAAACTTGAAAAGTACCAATATAATATGAAGGCCCTGTTCGATAAAAAAACTAAAGACAGAGTTTCTCCCTGGCGATTTAGTCTTAAATTGGGACGTTAGGAAAGAAGATGCAGGAAAACACGACAAGTTCGACCATCTCTGGTTCATACCATTCAGGATTGTAGCTACTGAGGGGAAAAATTCCTTCTTACTGGAAAACCTCGATGGAAAAATTCTTGATGCTCCTATCAATGGGCGTTACCTAAAATATTTTATGCAATAATCATTTTTCATATTCCCATTGTATATACTAGTTTTGCTTTCCTATTTCGATTTGCAATTTTATTTTCTTTTGTAGATTATCCAAATTTTACTTTTTTGTTGTAAATAAACCAAGTCTTATTTGATATCATAAAAGAAAAATATAAAATATCTATTCTGCGACATTTTATGACTTTTCCCATTTTGTTCGCGTGCAAAATACTTACTATCAGATGAAATATGAGGAGGTATTGGAACCAAACACTCAGTTTTCAAAACATTTTCTTTCTCTCAAAATAGGTGATGAGTTAATAATTTGATTGATTGAAAATATAAATGAAATCCGAGGTATGAACTCCTATACTTATAGTTCAAGCTAAAATTTCAAAGAAATCTTAATGAATGTAAAGGGGGTTTCACTCATATACATATTGTCACTTGATCAAAGATCAGATAAGTATGAAGTTACAGCTTAATTCTGAAGCCTTCTTTGAATGAAATAAAAAGAAAAAGAGAATAAGAATAAAAAAAGGGCTTAAAAAGGAAGCTGGATAATCAAGAAGCGGACTTGTGTGGAAATGAGATTATTTTGCGTCAGACCCTCTGAGTCCTCATTCTGTTTTATTTTTCCTATACCCAAGATTTTATTCACTTCTGAATTTCACTATCCTTCCCTTGATCTTCATAGAAAGAAATAATTTCAAATTGACTCCGAAAACTTAAAAACATACCTTCAAACGAGATTAGGTGAAAATATTTAAAGTTTCCTATAATTTTAACTGAAAGAAAGTATGTCTAGGCTAATCTTGATAACTTTATCTCTTCTATCATATTTTAGACTGATTATTTCGCTCAAGGTCAATCCCTGAAAAATCGAAATTCCCATAAAATATTTCCTATAGGTGAAGGTGTATTGAAGATTGGGAGAAAATTAGTTCAAAGTACAATAAAAAATTATTGACAGATCTTCGTTGTTAAATTTTAAGTAGATATCATCCCTTGTATGATAGATACAAATTGATTTCCCCCACTTCAAGAATATTAAAATATAAGAAAAATGGTGAAATGAAATTCATAATATGATTGCCCCCATCTAGTCCAAGACAAATGGTGAAAGGAAATTCATAATTCAATTTCCCCCATTTTGTCCAAAACAAATGATGAAAGGAAATTCATGTAATGATTTCCCTCATCTCAATAAAATGAAAAAGTGTTAATTGAAGTGGTGAAAGGAAATTCAATGGGAGATGTAGATAACTTCATAGGGGTACTGAACAGGCTTGCTGGAAGTGAAGCAATATCTATGATATCTATAAGGCTATCATACACATATATAACATACTCTGGTATCTAGTTCTATTTCTAATAATATTTACATTCTAAACCAATAAGGGATTCCCTTAATAAATTGTTAAATTTACTTAACCTTGATGCAAACAAAATCGACCAAAGTCTGATATTTCAGTTAAAGTTGTTTTGATTATCTTAAGCAAATCCAAACTCGGTTTTAGGAAAGGGAAATTATTAATAGCCTAACTTGAGATCAATAATTGGGGGTGCTTTGAAGGTTTTCTGAGATTCGGTTGAAGTTCAATTTTTATTTGAATGATTAATCCCTAAAGGTGTTTCCCAGAAATGAAATAATGACTCCATTTACCCAATAATGACACTCGGTCTACTGTTCTTCCACGTCTCCCAGGGAGACGTGATCCCTAGATGGAGCTTATGTTGGAATACATATAATCCCGAACTTTTGAGCTTTACATTCTCCACCTCATGAAAGTATAATCTTTCCCAAAATGGTAACTTAGAAAATAAATTTTGAATTTTAAATCAAATTCATTTATGGTTAATTAGTAATAAGGCGTGCGTGATATCTATCATTGATGAATTTCTTTTGTTTGATCGAACAATCTAATATATCCGAAGTTTTGGAGCCGCCTAATTGTTAAAGAGGTAAATCACTAAAGGTTGCTTCGGAGCTTCGTGCTTTGGGCGTTTCGATAAGTCTTAACGATAAAATCCCTGAAACCCGAAAGTGTCTCTTCATCACTTTTCGTAAACCTTTAAAGGACACGAGTCGTAGTACATGTTTATCTTTTAAAATCTTCCCTGAGTTTACACGTGGCACCCATTTCTGACATATTCGTTTAAAGATTCATATGATTCCAAGTAACACGTGGCACCCCCCTTTTCTCAACACGTCATCTACAATGACGTCATCTGCTACACGTCACTACGAGACATGACCCTTCAGAAATATAACAAAGAACTAATTCAAAAATCCACGAAGCACTAAAATGTCGAAGTATTAAACTTTAATTAATTAAGTTAATCATGGTCAAGAGATAATTAATGACTTCACACTTCGGGGTTCAGACGTTTACCCTTCATCATATCCTAAAATCTCCGAAGTATGAATTTTCGGATCACTTAAAGTTAAATATGATTCATTAAAACTTAAAAGTGATTATCGGATAATTAATGACTTCGTAGTTTTGGGTTTCGAGGAATTCTTCTCGAGCTACATTTAAAATATCTGAAGTCCTAATTTCCAAAACGTTTGAAGTTAACACACCTTTTTAAACATGATTAATTAAGGTTTTAATAGCGATTATCTAGGGATTAACCTCTGCAGATTCGGGATTTGGGAAATTCTCACTCTGTCTCGTCTAAAACTCCCGAACACAAACCACCGAATATTAATGACAATTATGACCAATTAAAGGTAATGATTCAAAGGTGGATTACGGATCACCAGGTAGAATTTTCCATTAAAATTAATAAATTTTCCGTGAGTAAAAGCTATACTTGAATCAATGCATCTGATGTGAATAAAAACACTCTAATTTTTAATTCATTTTCACTTTTCGCAAAATAACAAGTTTTATTTGATTGAGAAGCTCACGCAATTCCTTTGCAATAGGTAACCTCGCTCTGTTCTCTCGATATCATGACACCACAAAATATGATGAAGAAGACTGAAGCAGTTGGTGAAGGTTCAAATCCAAATGCAGACGTTCTGTTGGACACTACGTCGCTAGCTATAGACTTTGTTAAATATTGGACACAGGTGTTTGAGGTTCTGGAACATGAGATTATAAACTACCCAGAAATTTTGGCGATGAAGTAGACGATACTCATGAATCTAAACTCAGAGAGATAGCCGAGTCAGAGCTACACAATATAGTTGCGCGGTTGAGACTCATGTCGTATAACGACATGATAAGCTGGGATTTTGAGAACATTGAAGTCTGAAGCAGGAGCATCACCAACCACCAAAAATTTGTCGTTGGTTCTTTCTGACCGGAAAACCTCCAAGTAATGTATAAGTTATCTCCCAATCCTAAATATAATTACAATGTTGCATTTATGTTGGAATTTGCGCAACATGAATGCATACAATATGACAAGAGTTATCCCGATATAATGAAGTCCTGGTGGGGGCACCCAGAGAAGTTCTGGGCCGATGCTCATGGCATGTATGTCACAACGTCGTTGGACACTCACATGATTTACATAGCCATGATGCTCTGTAGAATTTTTGGGAAGAAGAGTCCTACTCATTTCTTGGTGGAATGGGGATCTATCATGCATGAGGTGGCCGAGGGATACACTTTTAATTGGGCCAAAATATTGTCAGAAAACTTGGAAAAAAAAATTATTGAATACAAAATGGTGAAATCAAAGGGTCAACCCACCCTTTTCTATATGTCTGCATATGTCATGGACGCCATTATTTTCATGACTCCTTTCCCACTAATGAATTGGAGCTGGACCCCGACTAGTACAGAGCCTATTCACTTCTACCATTCCAAATTGTGGGAGGAAAAGGCCAAATATTTCTTTAGGAAATATGTCACAATGTAGTGGTTCATGTTCATATAGCCCTATATGGTCAACCCGCTCCTCGAATTACAGATAGGATTATGGGAAATCTGTGCAAACTAGCAGATTGGTTCATTGAAGAAAACTTCTCTTATATCAGGGTTTTTGGATGCTCAAATCCTCCCCATGCTCTCGCACATTTTTTACCAGACCAGTTGGTGTGCATGGAAGTAGCTTACTAAACAGTAATAGGAGGCATCAGAAAGGAGTTGAAGGCAACCTAGAAAAAGGTATGGTTGAATTTTCCTATACAGGCCGACATGTTTTCACTATTTCATTTCGGTCACTCCAAAGTGGAGGATTCATCTTTGGAGGATGTCAGATTGGTCGACATCAAATTCAAAAGGAACGACCCACACAAAATTGTGGAGAACCACATGACCCAATTCAACATGAAGAGATATGTGCATGAAAAATCCCCACATGATGAAATATTCAGGGGATTTAGATCTTATTAAGAGGTATTGGGAAGATTCCAAACCCTGTCCCTAGATCAACAGGCTAGTTTCCTCAATTTCCAAAGACACAAGCGAAACAATTTGCCAAAAATATTACAAGGAGAATCGATAGTCGCTCCTCTTGCATAGGAATATATACCTCTAGGTTTCAAACCAAGGTACTTTGGTAAACATAATATTGAGGAAACCCCAAAGAGCTCCGAAGTTTTGACTCAAAAATTAGAAGCTTCATTATCAAGTCCACTAGGCCCTCAAGCAATGGCTCAACGCGAAGCCTTCCTAAAGAAAGGGCATGATTCATCTCCTTCAACACTAGCCACACATGCTGCCAATACAGTAGAGCAACAACAATATACATAAATTGATACTCCTATTACATCATTGACACCTCTGTAGTCTAGCTTCGAAAATCCTAGTTTCGAAATCATTTTTGTAAGTGATCTTACCCCAATATTTCCCAAAGAGATTCCTCCTTCATATTTCTTCTTTAGCAATAAACGAAGGGCCATCGTAAAAATATAATCAAACCATAAGGACGGGGTAATAACCAAAAGGAAAAGGATGTTGTATGATATAAATGATCGTGATGATTCATAATTCGTGAAGGAAGTTGCAGGTTCATTAAGTGCCTTTGCCACTGCAAACCAATGGTTTGTGGAGAATTTGGTAGAGAAAATAAGACATAAAATATTATTAGTGGGGCAGTTGCAAGATCAATTACTGGCCATGGAACACACTGTAAATAATAAGATGAGGAAATAATTTGAGGAAATCAGAGCTCATGACCGCCATCAAATCCAACAGCGGTAGGCTAACCTCGAAGATCTCCATCGAAATTCACAGGCCAACCAGGGTCAAATCACTCAACGTGATGAATTTATAAGACAACTATAAGCTAGATTGAAGGTGACCGAAAGTGTCTCAATAGACATTCCAACCTTCCAAATTCAAGTGTTGGAAATAAACGGAAAACTGGAAATGGCCCAGCATGATCTTTTTATGAAGGTTGATGCCATACAAAAGTGCTATCCAACAATAGAAATTTCTCTGAAGGATGTCTATATCAATGAAAGATAATCTTTCTTAGCCCGAACTAAGTTTCAAGAAGCCATCATATTGGCACAAAAAGATAATATCCTTGATTTTCCTTGACTTTCCCCTTCTGAACAAATAAGAGGTGATATGGCCCAGAAGGCATGGGAAACAAATTTGGTAGAGAGCAAGAGATTAGCTAGGGAAGTAAAGGACACTTGTCAAGTAGCATTATCATTATTAGACAAGAGACTGATTGATTTTGAGGAAAGCAGTATTGCAGAGGCCTTGGGGAAAATTGATATTGAAATGAACCAGCATAATTCTGGAAAGAGCAAAGAGGAAACTCTGGTAGGCATTTAGGAAATGAGCCATATTGACCTTCTTAAAATAAACAAATGACTAGTGAACCCAAGTTTACAGTTCTAGGCCTTATCTCAAGAAGTGAAAATAATCCAAGAAAGGCTACCTCAAGTGGAAAGGAAATTATATACTTTCGAGGTGAATGAAACAATTGAGCCATCAAAGTTGGTGGTGGAATTTTTAGATAGATACAACCAATTCATTGAGCATGGAAAAGAAAGCACAGTTGTGAGCAGGTAAGAAAATGTCATTACATTACTGAACATGGCTGGAGGGATAGATGGAAACATAACTACAACGACTAAGATATTATGCTGAATTATTAAGAAGACCAGAAAACAGACGTGTCCGGCCTAAAGGAACGAGGAAAGGAATCATTTCTGCCAACAGATGAAGAGATGGAGGGGAATACCATCAAAGCTCATCACATTCCACACAGTGTTGTCCTATTTCAAATATTTGTTATTTTTATTATAAGAAGTCCAACCGTTTTGAGTTGTGACAGTTTTGTATAATCACATATATTCAAGATCTATTAAGGGATGCTTCTTGTCGAATGTAATAGAGACAACTCTCCTTTTGAGTATTAATAACAATTAGAGACAAATATTCCAAATTGTGTTCAGTTTGAGTTATGTGTTTCTCCTGTATTTCCATAGCTATGAATTTCTTTATATAATTCCTCGATAAGTGATTGATTGCAATTTAGTATCACAACTAATGTAATTATATTTTCTCAGTAATTTGTTAAGTAAGCTATTTTTCCTCTGTAATTGTTGTAAGTAATACAAGACTTGCAAGCTAGATAAATTACCACATTTTATGTCATGTTCAAGGGTGGACTATCCACTTTTCTTCTACTACAACAAGGTGAGACTCTTCAGTAATTGATTCCTTGATTTGTTTAACAGTTTTGTAAGTTTCTTCCACACCATTAGATATTATAATTGTGAATCAGACAACGAAATATAGTATCTTTACTTTCCTAATATAAATTTCATTTAAGGATCTTTTCTTATATAACTAAAGGTAGAAAAAACACTCTTTAAAAGAGTTTCTTTAGATTTTCCTGATGCCTGACATTACTCTTTAAGCCTTAAGTTTGATCTTAGGAACAACAACACATTTGAATACTAACCCATAAACTCAAGAAACAAATTTACGAATTACAAAGTTAGTATATCTCACACAGGGTGAAGATTTACGGGATGATCCCACAAAGAACAAACAAAGATCGATATGGGTAAATAGTGTGTTTAGCATTGCTATAACCGTGCATATAGGAGGATGCGAAAGAATACAAATAGATAACTGGTAAAATGTTTATGACAAAAAGAGCACCATAAGCCATGAATATTAGCAGAGAATCAGTCAGCCCGGGAGCACTCTAACCCCAGTTTCGAGAACTGTAAAACCCAGAAGAGCCAGCAGGGAGGAAAACATTTACGGAAGCGGTATACTAATTCAATTACCAAAAAAAGTGTTATGCCTAAATTACAGAGTACAAGGGCAGTGAAGTGTTACATACCTTGTGCAGTAGAGGAACCAGAGTCGCATGGCCTCCTCCCTTTGCGTTTATTCAGAGACGATCCTCCATTATCGTCGGCCATGCAGAGCAGGGCGGGGTTAGGTTGAAGAGAAAAAAAATTCTTCATGCAGAGAACAATCATTACAATGAGCATTACCTCGAGCCTCATTAGAGGAGTAATGTGATGGTTATGTGCTAGTACTTTGCCATGTGAAACTATGGAGGTGGCAGGGTTACGTTGAACGTGGTGGCTGAGTGTCATTTCCTAGGGATGTACAATTCAAGTTGCCATTAAATGGTTTATCTAGGGTTTAAATGTCAGACTGACATCCTCCATTAAACAGTTTACAAACAAATTTATTGCTGAGTCGTGATGCCAGCCATTTAGGGTCACGAACTGTGTGTAATGGTTACGCTCGCCACTTTATGTTAAGGGCATACTCTGTATTGTTCCCAACATGTTAAAAAACTCAGGATTAACGACAGGTATCGTTGGGAGGTTGCTAACGATAGGTCAACCATGTAGTGCCCTGTATGCTAAACAAAAATGATAGATAACTATATTGTTAGTCATGTCACGATAGTATCATGTGTATTAAACACTTATGCAATACAGTGAAGAGGTTTGTTTCTATATAGGTTAAATAGTATATTTATCCTATAGATAAGTTTAGTGACCTATATGTTAGACGAAATATTTATGTTATGGATCGAGTTATACATAAAATCCATATATTATATAGTGTTTTATATTAGCATAAGTATGTTGGTATAGCTAGAGTAAGGTTATGATAGTTTATGTAATAAACTATTTATATAGTACCTTTGGACATGGATAATGTCAACACCATGAGATCCATATGATAGTACATAGTAAACTATGTGAATGCATGTCAAAATGGATAAAAATTAATGGTTATGGGTAGACTATGAGATAGTCAATAGTCTTTAGATTATTGCATAATGTGACTTTTGCACAACATAATTTAACACAGAGAGGTAGATATTCTAAGGGCTATGATAGCCCTAGTTACAATTGTGTTAAGTACAAAATAAGCGTAAGTTTTTGAATCCAGTAGCGATGATAAAACTACTCTTCATATAATAAAGCTATGTTTGAACAAATATTGATGAGTCAAGCAGTTTTAGTGTTCCTCAACAAAAAAAATGTTTTGGGAAATTTGGGGTACATTACAGGAATAGTGCACTTGGAGACACAATAGAGGAACCCGAGCGAGGTTCGTGGAGTGACACCAACAAGTTCCAGGATGTAACCTCCAATTTTGTTATTAATAAAAGAGAAAATTTCTTGTCTCAGATCCTATGTCTATTTGTTTATCTTTATGAATCTTTTCATGAATAACCGACTCTTAGATAATCTTGATAAATAAGTATATGTTGTCCTAGATTGTTCTGTAGCATTGTTTCAAGCCAACTTTGGGAGGAGGCTTATAGTCTTGGAGCGGACAACAATCGAAAGGGATCAACAACAGTCGTAAGGATTTAAGGTACACGTCTCTATCGTATTTCTCTTCCCTTAATTATCATAAGGTTGTGTGTGGTTTGGGGTAGAATATAAAAAAAAATGCCATTTAGGGTGTCAAGGCTCTGCCTAGCCGCTAGAGCTAGATTAGGGAGATTTTCCCCATAGCAGAATTGGCGAATCCACTGGGGAGTCTCTCTAGGGTCTTGTTAGGATATTTTTGTTTGTCTTGAATTCCTGGTTTTTTTAGTGTTTTGAATTTGTTTGGATCTCTGGTCACCTTATAGGTGCTTACCAACTTCCCTGATTTGGGTGGTCTGTCTAAATCTTTCTCTTTTTTGATAATTTTTAGTAGTGTATGTGCCATGCTCTATACCCATCCCACGTACATGCATGTTCTTCTTTATACACATCCCATGTACATACGCAAGATGACTATGCACAACACGTGTGTCTATCACTTTGACTATTTTTTTGAAAAGATTTTATTTTCTTTCAGGAAACCTTTTGTTCCTCAGGTCTTCCTGAGTTCTAGAGGCCTTTGTTGGTTATGGTTTGGCTAGGTTCAAGGATTAGATTGTTTATGAAATAACAAAAAAAAACTCTTGTATAGAATTTTTGGCATATTTTTATCTTGAATTTTAAGAAAAATGAGGGGTCATGAATCGTGTATTCTACAATTTCTTTTAGCATCTTTGTTAGTTTTTTTTTGATTGAAAGAAAATAAAAATAAAAACTGGTTTTTATGCTAGTTAGGTCTCTTTCTTTCTTTGCATTGTGTTGCATTGTTATTTGAAAAATAAAAAGGAATTAGCATAGGGTTGTGTTTACTTCTTATCTTGAAAGCATTTCAAAAGTAAAATAAGAAAGAAAATCATTTCATTTTCTCTTTTGTTTCACTCGAAAGTTGCATTGTCCATTTTGCATGGAAAGGAGAGAAGATTGCATCTTTAGGTTTAAAGGACTGTTCATGCATTTTTATTTCTTGAAACTCTTTTATTTTGAAGGATTAGTGTAAAGTTTTCTTTGTCAGTGTTCTTATAAGTTTCATTCTTGCAAGAGTCTCAAACAAAATCAGTGGCACTTCCATATCCTTTGAGTAAAAAAAACCACTTAAATGAACGCTTAATCTTAAAATCTATTAGACCTTTTTGTTTATAGGGTACACCAAGTAACCTAGGCTTTAGGGCCTTAGACTAGGTTTGGAGAGGAAACTCTTCAATGCCACTTAAATAAAATTAAGAGTCTGAGATAGGGAGTGTTGAAGTCCAGTGTCATAAAATTTAGTTGGGACCCCCCTCTAACATAGGGGATAAACATGAGGTCGTGTGAGGAAAGGTAGAGGAGATAACCCCTCCAAAGTCAGACCAAGCATAGTGGGGATCATATATTAAGGGTCATTCTTGGGATTTTGTTGACCGCATTTAACTACGACGCTTCATGGACCTTGAATCTGTTTGAGATCCTCATTTGTCTTCCAGACCATTTTCCTTCGATACACTTGAATGGCTCTTTGGACTTAGCTATTTTTCTCATTACGATCAGCCCAAATGTCGATTGTACCTACCTGGTAACTCACTACGAGTTGGAAACCTATTTGTCTTTTGTAGGGACTTACACAGGTGACTGTGGAGATAGACCACAGTACCTAGGAAAGACGTCATAGTATGCTTTACAGAGTATACCCGGAGGGTGTTTCCATGTTTGAGTTACACTTTCATTAGTAAGTTGCTCTAGATTTGGTTGGCGTAATTTTTCTTACTACCATTCTATTGATTGCTTGATTTATCTTTAGGGATTTTTTATTGGTGTGTTTTGTGCTCCTTAGTTTTCCATAGCGAGTTAGTTAGTCATTGCGTTGGGTCTCTAACCTAAGGTTGTTGACCGCTCACTCTGTTGGTCGTGAGGAATTTTGGGTCTTACTCTTAGAAATGTTGAGCCACCTCCTTATAGGCATATATTTTTATACCAATGATTTACCAGAGTCAGTGTGTGAGACTTCTAAATACTTGAATGATCTTGCAAGGGAAGAACCTGTGCATAAGATCTTCATGGCCAAATTTACAGATGATACCAACCAAGGAACCCCCTTGCAAGGGGATTCTTGTGCTTTTCCTGTTTTTGGAGACATTGGTGTCCCTTTGATGGCTACGTTGTACATTCCTGGGTTGAATGTGGGGCTACTGGTTTGGTTGGGTACCATTCAAAATGTCCCTAATTCTCTTGAGGATTCTCAATTATGCACCTTATTTCATGGGAATCATGTTGATGTTCCTTCGTTAGCAAAGCCTTCTCCTCCTCCTTCTACATTCTCTGGTGAAAGTATATCTACTAGTAATAGGAAGTATAAACGAAATAGAAAGAGGAAGAATAGGAAGAAAAAATCACCAACATATGCAAGTCATGTTGGAGATAGGTCATCAACCTCTACAATTCATGTTGGATACCAACATCTAGCCTCTGCAAGTCATGCTGGGGGCAAGCACCTAGCCTTTGTAGGTCATGCTGGGGCCAAAAATCCAGTCATTGTATTCATACTAGGGATAGGTCTGTAGCCTCTATGAGTCATGTTTTCGACCAATAACTAATCTCTACTAATCATGTTGGAGATGTGCAACCAACCACTACAAGTAATGCTGGGGGAACGAACCTAGTCCCTACGAGTCATACTAGAATTCAAAAACCAACCTCTGCTAGTCATGTTGGAGAATTGTTAACAACCTATGTGAGTCATCTTGAGGACAAGAAACCAACCACTGCTAGTCATGTTGGGGGCATTGATTATGTTGAGAAACCAAGATGAATAGGACGTAATCCTAAGTTCCCTTGTAAGCTTTACAAGGGAGATCACCTTACTCATATGTGCCCTGGCATTCCAGAGGCACGAATATTTTGGTCCATGTATTCAAGCTCTTATGATTCTTAGTCTTCTTCATTTTCCCCACAATCTATTCATCCTTTGGTTGATGAAGTAGTTGTGTCATTGTAGTCTTTGGCCAATCCCACTCCTCTTTTGGGAGGTGATGTGCCTTCAGACCATGTTGTCTCACAACCTATTCATCTAGTGGTTGACGAAGTGGTCATTCTGATGCAATCTTCGGTCAATCCCACTCTTCTCTTGGAGAGTGTCGAGTCTAAAAAAGTGGTCACACTGATGTAATATTTAGATGATCCCACTCTTCTCTTGGAGAGTGTCAAGTCTACCAAAGTGGTCATGGTGATGCAATATCTGGATGATCCCACTCTTGTGATGGGGAGTGATCTGTCTACAGACTATATTTTTATCATTTCCAGTTCAGTACTTTCATAACAAAGGGGATTTCCAATCACTTCGAGCACACACCCTCCAATTCCTAGGATAGTTTCCTTTGATTGGAATGACTTTGTTGGGCCTCACCTTCCTTCTTCTGCACCTTTTCAAATAAGGGTTAAAGTTAATTAAAAAAACATTTATTAATGTATTGTGGATGAAGGAGCCTCCACAAGTAGTTTATCCTCCTCGGTTTGGAAAACTTTGGTTTCTCCCAATATTGTGTCTACACTGCATGCGTTGTTGGATTTTGACATACGTCCTAGTGAATATTTGGGAATTATTCCTCAATTTCCTATCTCATTAGGTGGGAAGACGGTCCTTGTTGATGTTATAGTGGTGCAAGGCCTGTTAGATTACAAGATGTTTCTCGCACATAATTATGTATATGGTATGAACGTTGTGGTGTCTACGCTCTTCCGGGTGATGCATTTCCCTCACAGTGGAAGCATTGTCACTATCAACTAGCTGGAATTTGATAATCACCATCCTAATTTGATGTTAGTTCAGGCTTCCCCTTTATATGTTCCTAGTGTTCGTGTAGACTCTACACCACCATGGATAAATTATGTATAATCTTATCCTCAATGTTGAATTTCTCCTAAGTAGGAACTTGTTCACTCATGTTTTCCTTCTCAAGACTTGGTCTCAACAATTGATCTATTGGTTTATCCAATGGGGGCATGGGATCCCGTGCTTCCCCCTCTTGGTCTGAGTGATCTTGAGTTTCCTTTAGAGTCTGATCTTATTGTTTATAGATCATCAATCCCTTGTGCTTGTGATTCTTCACTGATAGACTATGTCGGTCCTGGCCAAAACCTCCATCATTATATAGAATATGGTCAGTTTTGTAGATTTCAACCTTGTACAATATTTTACTGCAAATAGATTTTCAATAAAAGAACATAAAATATACAATGGAAAATACACACATTACACAGATATTTTTCCCTTGGAAACCCAAACTGGGAAAACTAGCATATTCTATATTCATTCATAGTGATACATTGTTTACAATACAATATACATATAGGAGCCATTGGCATCCAAAACCCTAACCCAATGACCTGGATTAGTCAACAACCCTAATTCCTTAACTAAAAATAGAAAACCATTGGAAAAAACCATGTTCTGAAAAACCGCCCAACAATGGACACAAAAATCAAGGTGACACAAAAAACGAGGAAAAATGTGACATGTTTCCCGAGGAAAAAACATATTCTCGGGGGAACTGCTCTAAAATCCCCCTACACACTCGATGCAACGTAGAAAACACTAGTGATAGTCGTGAAAATAATATAACACATACCCAACAAGTTTGCTTCTCCCTTTGGGATTGTCGACCCTCTTTGTTCGTGTGATTTCTTGGATATTGAATTTCCTTTAGATGAAGATATCGTTGAAGCCATGAATATGGATTATATATCATGGGAATAATTACACCATGATTTTCATTTTCTTCCCTGTTGAGATACTTTCCAGGTTGACTATCGAAGAGACTCTTGGTCAAAGCCTAGCAGTGGACTCTAATTGAACCAATACTATGCATGAGTCGTAAGGTTGTGCGGTGCCTTGTACCATATTCTACAGTCTAGGTTTGTTTGTTTCAATTTTGTATTCAGTAGCACCTCTTATTTTATGAAGTTTCTATCTATATTGGATTTATTAACTTCTAGATGAGTGTTATTGGCCTTATATGCATGATTTTGGAGACGTTTTTTCTTTGAAATTTGTTCATTGTATCGATCCGCTCTGACAGGTACTGACCTCAAAACTGGAATATAGGTTAGATATTTCCCTACTTGCATTTTTGCATTATCCTTTTCCTGGTTCATTTAGCCTTTGGATCGACCCCACAAAATTGTGACACTAACCTTCCTTGTTGATAAGTGTGTCATACTTTTGTGGTAGAGCCTTCTTTCCATGGGCATCCTAGTTAGATTCTTCTTTTTTATTTGGTGCCCATGCCAAAGTACTTCATATGAACGAGAGTCTTCTTTAGTGCTACTATAACTTTGTGTTGAAGCCCCATCCTTCTTCTTCATATTTTTTCTGGCCTATACCCATGGGACTCCCCTAGAGCATGGCTTGTTTCCTTTCAAGCTAACTTAAACTTTGAAAGCGACATCTAATGAGGAATTATTTATCTTTTCTAGCCTTTTTTAGATTACTTAAGAAAAGGACCCCCCTAGAGTCTTCTTTAATCCATTTTCAGAGTCTCTAAAATTGAAAATATTGTCGAGCGATCTTGTTTCCCTTCACACTCATCAAAGTGAAATTTTAAGGCAGATAACCCTTTTTCGGGCCTGAGGGACTAAATTTTCAAAAAAGGGCTATTCTCCCTGGTTTTGGTTTATCACTTTTTCGAGCCTTGGATATTATTTACAAAAAATGAAACCCTTTGGAGTCTTCTTTAAACCCTTTTCAGACTCCCTAAATAAAAAAAAGATCGTTGAGTGACCTTGTTCCTTTCACACGTGTTAATTGTTTAAGAAGGAATATCTATTTGGCATAAGTTTACCCCTTTTTTCGGCCAATAGATTACCCAGAAAAAAGGTACACCTCGAGAGACATATCTCGCCGAGAGAGTTCTCCTAAGTTATTTTTTATACTTTTTCGGGCTCAAGGAACTAAATTACGAAAAAGGAGGTGAGTCCATAGTTAATCTCTTTTGAGACTCCTTAAAATTGAAAATATAGCCGAGTTATATTGTCTCTGTCACACTCGTTAAAATGGTTTTGAAGAGACGTCTTTTCGGTATAATTTTAAACCCTTTTCCAGACCGACTGGACTAAGTACGAAAAAGGAATAATCTGGCCCTAGTGACCAAAAGAGTTCTCCTTGGTATGATTTTATTCATTTTTGGGCCCTGGAGACTAAACTTACGAAAAAAATCACTATGGAGTCTTCTTTTAGTGTTTTTCAAACTCTCTAAAAGTGAAAAAACGTCAATCTTACCTTCTCTGGGCTCGTAAAACTTTATATGGAAGGAGTCTCATTGTGTCAGTATGCAATCACATCGCATGTCACATCCTTGCATCTTTGGCCTAATTTTGGATTCATGTTGTTATTACTGAACCTTTAGAGCATTCCTTAGGTGTAATCCTTATAGAATGTTTTCTCTTGCGATATGACACCTTGACCCATGGAGGAATTTTTCCCGAGTGTCCTTATCCTGCACATGTCTCCTTCCATTGAGCATCAGTATGTTCCATGCGTCTGGAACCAGTTTGCTTGCTCGTGAAACTCGTTCCTCCTTTGTAACGTAGCATTCTCTTATTCTTTTTCAAGATCGTTAAATATGTGAAAAAGACAAAAAAAAAAATATTCCAAAAAGAGGAGGCAATGAAACATTCTCTTTTGTTGGCAACAATCTAGTCACCCTTCGACAATCCAAATCCTTTCGTGTGTTCTGTAAGCATTGGGATCTAGTATGGCCTTAGGAAATTGTTCTCGATACATAGAGTTGTGTTCTCCTCTGTTTGGTTACTCTTCCAAACAAATGGAGATTTTGTGGTATCTCCTGTGCCACAGACTTATGTCAATAACATGTTTCTTGAGTCTTTTCATCTATCGTTCTCTTGTCCAAGGGGAAGTATTGCAACTTGAGTTGGCCATTCTGTGATAAGTCTCTTGATCTACATGAGTCGGCCATCTCGAGAGTCTTTTCAAGTTCACATTTAGAATCAATGAAGTTATGTGCCTCATCTCCAACCACAAGCATTTATGCCTCCTAAAGATCCCTATGACATTGTATATATTATGATGGTTTTGAGATTTAGATCCGATGTGTATTGATTCATGGATACACTTTATATTGACATACATATTAGTCATGTAGCCATGATTACTATATATATGACATGGATCTGCAGTGTACTTTGTTGGAATCCATGCTTAGCTTGTCCCAAGCATGAGAAAGCATGCCTTGGTGATTATTATTATCTTATTGTAGATGACGCACTTACGGATACTTGCTTGGGTTTACTCGACTCTAGTGCTTTATGACTTTATTAAAGATGTTGTAATGTATTTCGGCCATCAGTTGCTATTTTGACCTCACACATTAGAGAGAATATGTTATAACTCAAAATGCCACTTCTATGCATCCTTGATATTGGCTTACTCATTCATACATCATGGATTTTTTCTATAAAAAAAAACTTTTTGTATGGTATATGTGCCCTATTGCATAGGCATAGCACATACATACGCTAGTTTCATGCATGAAATCCCATGTACATACACTTGCTTCATAGCTGAAAGTACATGTGTACTCTAAAAAGTGACAAAAAAATATAAAATCTGTGCTTTCCGGTGGAGTTTACAGGCTATCTTATGTTTTGCAACCATTTTACCTCCTGTATCCCTTCTGGAAACGAATTAACCATCATTTTCTCATATAAATAGGGCCCTAGGGGGGTCATTTGGATATATCAACCTAGAGGCAAGAAATCTCTGCCAATTTTTCTCCCTTTGTTCCCCAAGTTCTCTCCATTTTGCTCTGAGTTTTATCCTCAACATTCCCTTCCATCCATCTTCCTTATACCATCCATCCTTTCCCCTTGCATTGGCATGTTGGTGGTGAATATTGTATTGGGAATAGTGCACTTGGAGACACAGTAGAGGAACCCAAGAGAGGTTCTTGGAGCAACGCCAACAAAGTTCAGGTTGTAACCTGCAATTTTTTTATTAATAAACGAGAAAATTTCTTGCCCTAGATCCTATGTCTATGTGTTTATGTTTATGAATATTTTCATGAATAACTAACTCTTAGATAATCTTGATAAATAAGTATATGCTATCCTAGATTGTCATGTAGCATTGTTTCAAGCCAACTTTGGGAGGAGGCCTGCAGTCTTGGAGCAGACAACAATAAGAATAAATCGACATCAACCATAAGGATTTAAGGTGCACATCTCTATCTTATTTCTCTTCCCTTAATTATCATAAGGTTGTGTGTGGTTTGGGATAGAATAGAACATTTTATGTTTTTAAGGTGTCAAGGCTTTGCCTAGTCGCTAGACCCAGATTAGGGGGATTTCCCCCATAGAATATGGTCTATTATAATGTGGAGCATAATGGCATGGCATGATATATATAGAGCCTTGTCGCTAGACCCAGATTAGAGAGATTTCCCCCATAGAATATGGTCTATTATAATGTGGAGCATAATGGCATGGCATGATATATATATATAATAATAATAATAATAATAATAATAATAATAATTAAAGTATCATATGGAAGCAAAGAAGTTAAGATAAAGAAAGAAATGGGATGTGTAGCTTAAAACCAACCCACCCCGGAAAGAGACTTAAAAGACTTGTATGCTAATTTATGTTTTTAACTGTTGATATCTTGGAACATGGATGTCACTATGAGCAACAACTACATAAATAAATACAAAGTAGGGGAGCCTCCCTTTTGAGGAAATTTACAAGCAAGGCAGTTTCCATCATTAAAAAGGGACCTTTATCAAAGATTATACACTGAAATAGAAAAAATCATTTTATAAAATGATATCATTAACAATTTAATTTAGTTTTTTTTAGATTGATTTAAAAAAAAATCAAAATCTTTGCACATAACTTTCTTCACAATAACAAAGATGACAAATGAGCATAGAGTTAAAACAATATATTTGAATCTTTAAATCTGATTGCTCAAAAAAGAAGATGACAAACTAAAATGGGGAATTGCAAGACAAATGAGCATACAGTTAAAATAATATATTTAAAGATGATTACTAAAAAAGGAAATGGTGACAACTATAAAGTTTAGGATACTGTTAAGAATCTAAATATTCAAGCTATAGTCTGAGCAACACTTATATTTCAAGATGAAGATGGGGACCATAAGCAAAGAGACAATTCTAGAAACTCTTATAGAAAGATTGAAAACAAACTATATCTACCATAGAGTTTGAATAAGAGAAAGTTAATGTGATAAACATTATCCCATGCCCTAACCTGAGTAGCCAAAACGATCAATAGAACGTGTAGTAAGTCCTTCTGCTGTGCTACGTCATGCATGTGGTCGATGTACGGATTGTGGTAGCAACTCAATAGCTCTATTCATTTTCATCCTCCCACAAATAGAAAGGTGTGTTGTGTATGTTGTTGATCACTTTACACACTCTGTATTTCAAAGAAACCCTTCAGTAGCCTCAAGAAGTTTTACTCGCCCAGGAAGGATCCAACCAAGAGGATGGGAAGAAAGACAATATAATGCACCAATTGAACCCTTGGGTAGCCTCAAGAAGTTGTATTCGCCCAGGATCCAACTAGGAATATGGGGAGAAAGACAATAGAATGCATCGACTGAAGCAAGATTGCACCAAACTATTTTGACAAACCCCTCAAGAATCATGAATTGACTCGAGATAGTAAATATGTTTATTAATATTTCAAATCATAAAAAATAACTTAACTATCTCGGGGTTTCGCATGGTCTTAAAGATCGATATGCAACATATTTGTCTTAATTATATGGAACAGAGTCAATTGATACCCTCAATCGCCATTTCCACTGCGTGGAAGATGTTGCCCATGTATTAAAAGCACACCAACCTCAATAATAAATGCGTGGAAAATGCGGCCCATGTAATAAAAACACACCAACGTAATGTATCAATGAATGTAGGACTTGATGATTGATCGATGTCACAAAATATTTTTAATTAAAACAAGAGAAGACATCATCACCTCTACGATATTTGCAGTGATGGTTTGACCGTGTAAAGGTGAAGATAGAGGCGGTTTTAAAGGACTATACAACACTAGGAAAATGGTGTTTTTTCAAAATATGTCAACTAGTTAACAAGTTTTCTTGAAAAACTTTCCCTAAGATATGTCTTCTGCATAATAAGTATTATAAATATTTTCTTGATAACATTACAAATGACTTTGTCTAAATGTTTTACCTTTTGTCATTTTTGTCATTAGACAATATAAATTTGGGTAAAATCCCAATTTTTTGTTGTTTAAATTATATTTGTGAATGTACAAATGAATTAAACATATAGAAGACTCATTTTTTAAAAATTGTAACTATTTTTTTTGTTCCCATTAAAGAAATAAAAAAACTACTACTAATGAAAATAATTTAATTAAAAAAATATAAATACTTTAATATATTATAATGTATATACAACCCAAAACATCTAAACCATCAAAATCTTTTAAGTGTCTCTTCAATATAACAAATTTGACTAAAATAAAATTAACTTACATTAAAATTTGCATTTCATAATATTCTTATTTAATTGCTTATATATGAAATCAAATAATTTTAAAAATAGAATAATTGAACCATTCCTTAAATATCTACTTTACTATGACAATATATTCTACATTATATAAAAAAAAAATAACATGTGATGTGATTGAAAAACTACAACCCAAAATATCTAAACCATCAAGATTTTTGAAGTGTCTCCTCAATATAACAAACTAAAGTAAAATAAAAATAAATTAACTAATACTAAAATTAAGATTAAAATTTCATAATATTCTTATTTAATTGTATATATAAAAAATCAAAATAATTTCAAAAATAAAATAATTTAACCATTCCATAAATATCTGCTCTATTATAAAAATATATTCTACATTGTGAAATTTGCTATCACATTATATTCAAATCAAATTAGGATTATTAAATATCTAAATTCTAAATTTGCATTAGTATAAGAGATTCTGAAATTAACATTTCATCAAATTTATAAATTCGTCATAAGTTTTTAAACCTTGAAATTAATATTTTATTATAAAATAAAATTATTTTTTATATTTAAACCATTTTATTATCCCTAAAATTTAAATTAATAACACAATATTAAATTTTAATTTTAAATTATATTTTAAAACAAAATTAATTCATTATTTTATAACAATTCTAATACAACTTTATCAAACAAATACAACTTTTATTACAACCATATAAATTATAGAAATACAAAAATATCTATTTAAACCCACTATTTCCGAGTATGCATTACATGTAATAATACCTTCAGGTTATCTATTTATACATAAAATTTAATAAGGAATTCAAGTTTGTTTATTATTTTGTATTTATTTTCAAGGTAACAATTAAAAATAAAGATATAAAATTTCCTTAATATGTTTTTTTTTTATTGTTTTTTATTATATTTATATGTTTTTTTATTATTTTTTATTATATTTATATTTTAAAGAAGAAAATGAAAAATATATTTAAAATTATACATTTAAATAAGGAAGAAATAGTCTAGAAGGTGTAGGTGTTGGGACAAAAAATTTAGTCATGTTAAAGGTTGATGTGGCTCAAACCGGATGCAAAGTCACTCACAAGCTAATAAAAAAAATAAAAATCCATATTATATTCTAAATAAGTTAAAAAAGAAATTAAATTTTGAAATCATAGTATAGCAGATCAGATATATAAATATACTAGTTGCTTCAGATATATTTCAAAATTTGATCTTCAAGATATTTTATTAGATAATAAAATAATTTTAAATAAATTTATATAAACATTAAAGTTTCAAATTAGATAGTATGATAAATCAAGTTTTAAATCAGATGGTATGACAACTTAGATGGCATACTTTAGAGTAGAGTATGTGCAACTTTATTAAGGTTTTTTTTAAACGGTAAATTTTTCAAGTATTTAAATGTGATCATTATTTTTATTTTAACTTTATTACAATATAGAGGGTATATGAAAATGACCCCCTTTTTCATTGCAATAAGAAGCTGTGCTAGTTAGTCTTTTCACAATAGTGAACGTGACAGGCTTTCCTATTTAAATAGCCTCATCCCTGGCTAAAACTCCAAACATGTTTTAGCGATTATAAGAGTTCACGTGTGTTTTTTAAAATGCATGCAAGTTTCTTAGCGTTCACGCAACAGGAAAAAGATGCATTCCTATTTGTAAAAGCATAAAATAAAAGGTGACTCATTTTCTATTCATTCCTCACTAACTGTAGTGATTTTTCCTCCACCAACATGAGTGTGCTTCATTATCTAGATCAGAAAAAAAATGGATGGGAGCACCAACATCATTGGTAATCAATATTTTGTTGACAGAAGTTTTTATTTCTAGGTATATTTGATTTGAGATGTTATTTTTATCATTTTAAATTTTACAAATTTATATATTTTTAAAGAAAAATTTGTTATTATTTAATTGTAGTTGTTCGTTCATCATTATGGAGCAAAACCTTCATGAAAACTCAAATCCTAACTCCTCCCAAAACTCATACAATGAAACTAATAGAGATCATGAATCAATCATGTGTTAAGCTACAGATCAAGTATCATTAGTATCAAGGAGAAAATAAACAGTCCCATCACTTTATGTCTAGAACATAATAGTGATCATTGGATCGATCTTAACTAACTCTTAATTGTTTAAATATATTAATATATACACTAAGATCCAAGGGAGAAAGAAGGAAAAACACGGTGAAAATAAATGATAATTCAACATTCATTTCTTAAATTAAAACTTGTTTTTGTTAGATTAAAACTTGAGTTTTAGAGTTGTAAAATAAGTTACGTGGCAAAAATATTTTTTTCATGAAAAGATTGTTGATTCAACTTCGGCACATTTTAGTGAACTTGCATTTGAAATCTTGATGGCCTGTTCATCTTTTTTTTACATTTTTCTTGCATCGATTTGCAATAACATCTCATTGCATTTTTCTTGCATCTATTTGCAATGATACCTCATTGCATCATTGAAGAGTGAATTGTTAGGTTCAATCAAGAATATGTTGCTAATTTAACACCTCATGTATTTATGCATTGGATTTCTTAATGTTTATGTTTTAAATACCTTCAATAAAAATTTATTTAAACATATTTTTGTAAGCATCAAAGAATAGATGCAAGTTTGTGAAAAGCTTATGAACTTGGCATTTGCAATTAGAATCTGTTGTTGGTTTGAAGCATTCATAAACAAATACATTGAATTATTCATGACTGTGTATTGAATATGAACTTGACATTTGCAATTAGAATCTGTTGTTGGTTTGAAGCATTCATACACAAATACATTGAATTATTCATGAGTGTGTATTGAATACTTCATGTTCATACCTATTATAAACATAATTCACCTTCATCCAAATTTCATTGGATCATTCCATACTTATGCATTGATATCCAAAAATAACATATTTTTTTTTTAATAAAGGACTACTTTTGATGAGCTTATGTTTTATTGGGAAATTATATTGAAAAAAAAAATTATATGTTGCAAAAGACTGTTTCCCAAACAATACATTCATATGTTTTCTGGAGGCAAGGAGACGGCCCTTCCCAACAACATGCACCAAATAGTGGAGATATGGCAGATGGCGTCACGGTGAAGGGATCTCCACCCATGTATTTGTTCTTGGACAGCTTCTCTTGATACACATCCAACACTTTGTCCATCTTTTCAACGATACTCTCCACCACTGCTTCATCTGTGCTTCCTTCCTTCGTCATGGGGATGACGACAAGCTGTTGCATGATTGCATAAAGGGGGATTGAATTGCTGCGATTCCACCTGGTACCACTGTTCAACCACCGCTTGGTCCTCCACTGTTCTCACCAACAGATGTTCACATCTGCCTTGTCCTTGCTATTTCTTCACCAAATATTTTGTCATTGCTCTCCACTCCATAATAACAGCAAAGCAACGCTAATAGCACATAGGAATTAGATTAGAAGTTTCTGAATAAGGTGAGGTCTCCATCTTGAAGGGCAGGTATCTCTCCGAAACCCTGGAAAACAACAAACAAAATGAAGATAAAGTCACGTCTTAGTCTTTAAGCTTGTTTGGCTAAGAGCACTATGCAACTTTCTATGACAACCTCATTAACATCAAGGATATCAATTCCAATAAGTTTCCTTGATTCTATGCTCTAGATGACCCTTTTTCAGTGTAATGGGTGTTCTTCATCGAGGTAATTTAATGGGTCCATTAATAAGCCTCGTATGGCTTGAATGTTGGTCAAGACATTTATCATTTCATTTAGGAGGTCACGTGCTTCACTTTGTGCAACTTTCACACTACAATCCTCAAAACCCAATGTTAGCATGCATTTCAACAGCTTCAAATGAATTTAGTACATGAATAAGTTTCAAGATTGGAGCATATTGATCCTACCATTATACTCATTGTACTAATTGGGCTCGCACCTACCAAATTCCAACTATTTTCTCATAGATTTGATGGCTGAATAACATCATTGAATCATGCAAGGATCATATGTCGATGAACTTTGGTGAAATATTCATTCACTAAGGGGATAAGGCTATCTTGTAGCATAGTGACCTTTTATCCTATGTTTGATATTTCTAGTTCTTGACTTACTATTTGATCTCAACATTCTCTCTTCTCATATCTTGCTTCAACTTCTCCTCTAACAAATGTGAAAAGGTGACCCTTGATGCTCCTATTTCTATATGAAACATATCTTCCACATTCATGATATACTCTTTAGTTACATGGAACTCCATATATTCTTTCTCATTCTGCCTCCTCTTAATGAACACCTTTTTGAAGTCTTGGAGCATGAAATAGAACTCAAAGGTGTTAATTTGGCATCCATATTCTGCATCCAACTTGGGATCCATCAATTAATCTAAAAACCACTATGCCAACCCTGATACATCGCTCATTATGATGCCCTCATTCCATTTCCTACTAAAAATTCCATCTATCATGTTTTTCCCATCACATGATTGAAGACAGTCATTGTGGGCTGTGACCAAATTCTTCTACTTCAATCACTCCTTAGAAGTTAAGCATACAAATTCTTCAATGATTTGGATGTCGACTAGCTCAATTTCCTTCACATCACTAGTTCGCGACATGTTCATTGGTAGATTGACCACTAGGACTTCCTTTCCAACATGGGAGATTTTTTTTGGCTACTTAACACCACAATGAATAGAATGCCAAATACACTGGATTAGGATACAAGGAGTGGAACACATTCTTTTGTTGTGCAGTTATTTTATTTTCTCTCTAGCATAGACATGAAATAGGTTGGGTTTACAAGTTATTGTTCATATAGAAACCAACTACAAAGAATATCTTTAAAATCTACATATACATTGTATGGTATCTCGTAAGTTTACAATACCATGGGTTGACATATTAAATGCACAAGTAAACCTGTCAACTAGTGATCAAGTTGGGCATTTCTTAAGAACGACTATAGCTACTTTGATAAAAGAATTCCTCATCTAGCATCACAAAAATAGTCCCTACCATCCTCAAGCTAATGAGACTACGAAATATTTCAACAAGATTCTAGGAAAAGTATTGACGAAAGCATGTTCTACTAATAGGGATGACTAGGATGAGATGATTCCTAAAGTATTATGGGCATATAGGAAAACCACCTTGAGACTGCACAACCATACTCCTTTTTAGTTGGTGTATAGCAAGGAGGTTGTGGTTCCTACACAATTTGTTGTTGCCAGTATTTACATTACACATACTAGACATATGACAGAAAAAGACTCAGTTGTGGAATGTTTAGCAGAGCTCGTGGATTTAGAGGAATCTATGTTTATGGATGATTTTCATTTGATATGTGGAGAAGGATAGGAACAAAGCATGGCATGACTATCATATCAAAACAAATTATTTTTCTAAAGGTGACTTAGTCTTGTTATATGACAATGAGTACGAAGAATCGCGCAAAGCTCCAAATGCGTTGGATGGGACCACTATTAGTTGCAAAAATCAAATACTTAGGTGCAATATGATTAGCCTAGCTGGATAATTTTCTTAAACGTGGATGGGTGAATGGTGCTCATTTGAAGCCCCGTGATTTTATACCATGAGGAACTTCCGTACCAATACTGTAACAAGGGGTTAGGTAGGTTATCTCAATTTTGGTTTTGGGTTTAGTCTTTGGTTTATTTTACAATTTTATCCAAGTTAGTAGTGTCTTGTTTTGGTCAAAATTTGGGTTTTCTTTCTTTATTTGTTTTATTAGCCCTAGTAATAGCTTGTGGTTGAGGCATGGTTGAGGGGCCGAAGTACATTAGCTCATTGAGTCATCAATTCAATAATGGGTGTTCCTTTGTGGCCAAGGAGAAGTTTCCCATGCCAAGTAATTTTGAATGTTGGAATTTGTATGTGTCAAGTGTCGTTTAATACTATTAGTTGAAGAACCTTTAGAATTTTGGGAAATTGTCAGAATGAAATTTGGTAAGATCACTAGGGTTTTTCAATCATGGAATGAAAGTGGTGTTATATCTTAAGTAAAAATTATAAGTGTTTAATGGTTAAAGTGTCAATGCAAAATCTTACGGGTTGACTAGAATGGTCTATTTTTCAATTGAGTTGAGTTTTGATGCAAAAAGTAGCAGAAGTTATGGATAAGTTGGTGTGGGATCCTTCACACACTCAACCAAATATTGTTGCTATCCCAAGTTGTAAATGTAGCTAAAGTATTTAAATCTTCTAACCTTTAGTCATTTATCCACTTTAATTTCTTGTGTTTAACAACCATTACTCACACTGAAGTCCAAAGGGTTTTTCGACTTTTCTATCAGTGCTCAAGCTAATCCATGAGTTTGACCTTTGGTCTATTTGTGTATCAAAGATAGTCATCCACCATGGGTAACTTATCAAGTGTTAAAGCAGGGGCCTTGTTGGGTTTTATAAGGGTTCAACTCTCAACAAAAATCTCTTCTTCATCTTTGCTCAATTTGTCTTCCAAGGAAGAGACTCCATTCACCCAATAACAAGGCACTAATCTTTACATTGGAGATTGTTTATTGTTAAATTGGTAAACGTGAATATTGAGGTTTTGGAATTGTTCAAATTGGATTTGAATTTTATATGTTTTGGACTCTCTTATTCTTCAAGGGCGTCTTGATTGGTCAAGTGGTTATTCTATTGTAATAAACATTAAGCTACAACCATTAGGGTGGTAGAAAAACACTATTTCTCACACAATTTCATCACTTTCTTACCGCTGAAAATAGCTTGTAAGTTGTGATAATTAATCTATTAATAAAGGGCTATTTTTTGGTGGTTTGGTTGCTAGTTTTGGTGGCTGAAATTTGTTGTTGTATAAAAATTATGCTACAACCATAGGACTTTCATAATTCTTTGTTGATAACACTATTTTACAACCCTCTTTTGACATCAAAATTTTGGCTTAAACATTGGAAGATTCTTCACTAATTATAAGCCTTGTTATCCAATATCTTATGTTGATTTTGATGGTTTAATTTGCAATTGGTATAATTTCATTGTTGTTGATATATCATTGTTATATGCTATAATTTTGGGACAACAAAGTTTCTTTTTGATTTCACTCTTGTCTCAGGGCTTATTTTGTCACATATTGTTTTGGTTTGGGTTGTCTAACGTCTATTTTACAGGTGCTATCACTTGAAAACCTTTCCTTAACTTATACTCATCCTCCATAAAGCTTCAAGACCCTTTAATTGTGACTGGGTGGTTCCTTCATCTCTTAGCCTCTCCCCTTGCAATCCCCCTAGGTTTACCCGAGAAGCATCCCTTGTGTTGGACCCATCCATTACTAAAGCAAGGGGGATATCTATTGGGGTGGTAGTGATAGGTGTCCATAGTTTTTTCACACACTTGTTGTTTGGGTTGGGATTTTCCCAAACTACAAAATGTGCGATAACATTTTTGACATGTGAGATCTAGTGCAGTGAGTGACCCTGTGACCTGATAGATTCAAACAATGGATCTCACATATTCTGGACCCTAGACGTTGGATAGATGGGCTTGATTTTTGGAACATTTGGTAATGGTTGCACAAATATGGGAAGAAATCCCACACCCTAGGCTCTTCACCCCAGAGGTTATCTTGCACTGGATGGTAGATGTTGCACGGGGATATGATTGAAGGACATACATAGATGATGTACAACATTCTCTTCTTCAGACGCTACCTCTTGCGACATTTACACTAGGTATTTAGATGATGACATCATGTTAGGGTTTGATAGAGATGATTGGATTTTCTACCACTTGGATTCCAGTGATGACTTTGAGATGGGGTGTAGCATTCTTCCACCACCTTTGCACCTTAGGTAATGACACATGGACTTGGAGAGGCCCTCCTAGCCCATTGGGGGCATGACGTCACCACACTTGTGACCATTTATGTATTATTTTTCACTTTTGTAAATTTGTTAAGGAAAATTTGATGGGTCGACCCCACTAAGAGACATGTCTTTTCACTTTTGCTAAATTTTGGAGCTCTAGGGTTTCCTTATAAATAAGGCTAGCACTCCTCTCATTTTGTATCATGACTCCCTCACTCATTTG
>JASDQU010107808.1:146829-161053 GCA_032191745.1 Picea mariana
ATCTTTTTCTTTGCATTAATAAACTGCTCCAAGTGGCCGCGTTGGCTGGGGGCGTGGATGTTTCCCCGTAGGGGTTTTACCACGTGAAAACATCGGTGTGTTGATCTTTGATCTGGTTATGTGAGTGGTTACTGAAGGTGTTCGTCCTCTGTTGGAATACCTGTGTTGTCGAACACCTTGTCCTTGCTATTTCTTCACCAAATATTTTGTGATTTCTCTCGACTCCATAATAACAACAAAGCAATGGTAATAGCACATAGCGATTATATTAGAAGTTACAGAATAAGGTGAGGTCTTCGTCTTGAAGGGCAGGTATCTCTCTAAAAGCCTCAAAAACAACAAACAAAATATCTATATATATAAGTTTATAATATCTAAAATTACAATAATAAGATTAGATATTTTAAAGTATCATTTAACATTAATCTTATATATAAAACTAAATATTATTCAAATATTATTTTATTTTTTTAATAAAAAAAAAATCAAAAGAGAAGAGTCATATTAAAAAAACTTATATTTCAAATATAATTTTGGCCAATAATGATTCTTCACGAACTCATTGGTCGTATCTGGAGATAAGCCTCCCCTTAAACAGGGAATTAATTTTTTACATATTCCCACTAAGTAGCCTACCTAAAAGCATAATATATCAAATTTAGATAATTTAGTAGAAGTAAAATATAGAAATTTATAATTTAATAAAAAAAATAAAAATGAAAACAAGTGACATAAAAATTTGGACTTTGAAAACAAATTTTATATTCCTTTGCTCAAGAAATACTTTTCCTTGAAGTGACTCTTGGTCTCTGAAGTTTGTCTTCACCTTCCGTATCTCCTTCTTTCTCTTGAGTTTTCTTTTATAACCAAAAATAAAATTAGCTAATAACCAAATTGGTCATACTTGATGTATTATATTTTAGTTAGGTGAATATTTCACTCACCATCCTCTCATGTGCATTAGACACATTCTCAACCCTTGCCTAAGGCTAGTCAATTTAAGTTTTAGATTTATTCTTTTGTAGGCTAACTCATCATATGCAAGTCTTAGTCTTTAGGCTTGTTTGGCTAAGAGCAATATGCAACTTTCTAGGACAACCTCATTAACATCAAGGATATCAATTCCATTGAGTTTCCTTGATTTTATGCTCTAGACGACCCTTTTTCTGTGTTTCTCAAGGAATGGGTGTTCTTCATCGAGGTAATTTAATGGGTCCATTAATAAGCCTCGTATGGAATGTTGGTCAATACATTTATCATTTCATTTAGGAGGTCACATGCTTCACTTTGTGCAACTTTCACACTACAATCCTCAAAACCCAATGTTAGCATGCATTTCAACAGCTTCAAATGAATTTAATACATGAATAAGTTTCAATATTGGAGCATATTTATCCTACCATTATATGCATTGTACTAATTGGGCTCATACCTACCAAATTCCAACTATTTTCTCATAGATTTGATGGTTGAATAACATCACTGAATCATGCAAGGATGATATGTCGACGAGCTTGGTGAAATATTCATTCACTAAGGGGATAAGGCTATCTTGTAGCATAATGACCTTTCTTATAAGCATCATCTTATCCTACGTTTGATATTTCTAGATCTTGACTTACTATTTGAGCTCAAATTCTCCTCTAACAAATGTGAAAAGGTGACCCTTGATTCTCCTATTTCTATATGAAACATCTCTTCCACATTCATGATATACTATTTAGTTACATGGAACTCCATATTTTGTTTCTCATTCTACCTCCTCTTAATGAACACCTTTTTGAAGTCTTGGTGCATGAAATAGAACTCAAAGGTGTTAATTTGGCATCCATATTCTGCACCCAACTTGGGCTCCATCAATTACTCTAAAAACCACTATGCCAACCCTGATAAATCTCTGATTATGATGCCCTCATTCCATTTCCTACTAAAAATTACCTCTATCATGCTTTTCCCATCACATGATTGAAGACAATCATTGTGGGTTGTGACCAAATTCTTCTCCTTATAAAATAATCATACAAATTCTTCAATGATTTGGATGTCGACTAGCTCAATTTCCTTCACACCACTAGTTCGCGACATGTTCATTGGTAGAATGACCACTAGGACTTCCTTTCCAACATGGGAGATTTTTTTTGGCTTCTTAACACCACAATGAATACAATGCCAAATACAGTGGATTAGGATACAAGGAGTGGAACACATTCTTTTGTTGTGTAGTTATTTTATTTGTTCTCTAGCATAGACATGAAATAGGTAGGGTTTACAAGTTATTGTTCATATAGAAACCAACTACAAAGAATATCTTTAAACTCTACATATATAGTGCATGGTATCTCATAATTTTACGATACCATGGGTTGACATATTAAATGCACAAGTAAACCTGTCAACTAGTGATCAAGTTAGGCATTTCTTAAGAACTGCTATAACTACTTTGATAAAGGAATTCCTCATCTAGCATCACAAAAATAGTCCCTACCATCCTCAAGCTAATGGGATTACGAAATATTTCAACGAGATTCTAGGAAAAGTATTGACTAAAGCATGTTCTACTAATAGGGATGACTAGGATGAGACGATTCCTAAAGTATTATGGGAATATAGGAAAACCACCATGAGACTGCACAAGCATACTCCTTTTTAGTTGGTGTATAGAAAGGAGGTTGTGGTTCCTACACAATTTTTTGTTCCTAGTCTTTACATTACACATACTACACATATGACAGAAGAAGAGTCAGTTGTGGAATTTTTAGCAGAGCTCGTGGATTTAGAGGAATCTAAGTTTATGGATGATTTTCATTTGATATGTGGAGAAGGATAGGAACAAAGCATGGCATGACCATCATATCAAAAAAAATTATTTTTATAAAGGTGACTTAGTCTTTTTATATGACAATGAGTACTTGAAGAATCACGGGAAGCTCCAAATGCGTTGGATGGGACCATTATTAGTTGCAAAAATCAAATACTTAGGTGCAATCTGATTAGCCTAGATGGATAATGTTCTTAAACTTGGATGGGTGAATGGTTCTCATTTGAAGCCCTATGCTTTTATACCATGAGGAAGTTCCATACCAATACTGTAACAAGGGGTCACGTAGGTTATCTCAATTTTGGTTTTGGTTTTAGTCTTTGGTTTATTTTACAATTTTATCCAAGTTAGTAGTGTCTTGTTTTGGTCAAAATTTGGGTTTTCTTTGTTTGTTTGTTTTATTATCCCTAGTAATAGCTTGTGGTCGAGGCATTGTTGAGGGGCCCAAGTACATTATCTAGTTGAGTCATCAATTCAATAATGGGTGTTCCTTTGTGGTCAAGGAGAAGTTGCCTATGCCAAGTAATTTTGAATGTTGGAATTTGTATGTGTCAAGTGTCGTTTAATAATATTAGTTGAAGAAACTTTAGAATTTTGGGAAATTGTCACCATGAAATTTGGTAAGATCACTAGGGTTTTTTCAATCATTGAATGAAAGTAGTGTTATATCTTAAGTAAAAATTATAAGTGTTTAATGGATAAAGTGTCAATGCAAAATCTTACGTGTTGACTAGAATGGTCTATTTTTCTATTGAGTTGAGTTTTCATGCGAAAAGTGGCAGAAGTTATGGATAAGTTGGTGTGGGATCCTTCATACGCTCAACCAAATATTGTTGCTATCCCAAGTTGTAAATGTAGCTAAAGTATTTAAATATTCTAACCTTTAGTCATTTATCCACTTTAATTTCTTGTGTTTCACAACCATTACTCACACTGAAGTCCAAAGTGTTTGTCGACTTTTCTATCGATGCTCAAGCTAATCCATGAGTTTGACCTTTGGTCTATTTGTGTATCAAAGATAGTAATCCACCATGGGTAAGTTATCAATTGTTAAAGAAGGGGCCTTGTTGGGTTTTATAAGGGTTCAAATCTCAACAAAAATATCTTCTTCCTCTTTGTTCAATTTGTCTTCCAAGGAAGCGACTCCATTCACCCAATAAAAAGGCACTAATCTTTGCATTGGAGATTTTTTATTGTTGCATTAGTAAACGTGAATATTGAGGTTTTAGAATTGTTAAAATTAGATTTGAATTTTATATGTTTTGGACTCTCTTATTCTTCAAGGGTGTCTTGATTGGTCAAGTGGTTAGTCTACTGTAATAAAAATTAATCTACAACCATTAGGGTTGCAAAAAAACACTATTTCTCACACAATTTCCTCACTTTCCTACCGTTGAAAAAAGCTTGTAAGTTGTGATAATTAATCTATTAATAAAGGACTATTGTTTGGGTGGTTTGCTTGCTGGTTTTGGTGGCTGAAATTTGTTGTTGTAGCAAAATTATGCTACAACCATAGGGCTGTCATAATTCTTTGTAGATAACACTATTTTACAACCCTCTTTTGACATCAAAATTTTGGCTTAAACATTGGAAGATTCTTCACTAATTATAAGCTTTGTTATCCAATATCTTATGTTGATTTTGATGGTTTAATTTGCAACTGTTATAATTTCATTGTTGTTGATATATCATTGTTATATGCTACAATTTTGGGACAACAAGGTTTCTTGTTGATTTCACTCTTGTCTCAGGGCTTATTTTGTATATTGTTTTGGTTTGGGTTGTCTAACATCTATTTTACAGGTACTATCACTTGAGAACCTTTCCTTAACTTATACTCATCCTCCATAAAGATTCAAGACCCTTTAATTGTGACTTATAGGGGTTCTTCCTTCATCTCTTGGCCTCTCCCCTTGCAATCCCCTTAGGTTCACCCGATAAGCTTCCCTTGTGTTGGACCCATCCATTACTAAAACGAGGGGGATATCTATTGGGGTGATAGTGATAGGTGTCTGCAGTTATGTCACACACTTGTTGTTTGGGTTGGGATTTTCCCAAACTACAAACTGTGTGATAACATTTTTGACCTGTGAGATGTAGAGCAGCGAGTCACCTCGTGACGTGATAGATTCAAACAATGGCTCTCACATATTCTGGACCTTGGACGTTGGATAGATAGGCTTGATTTCTGGAACATTTGGTCATGGTGGCACAAATATGGGAAGAAAGCCCACACCCTAGGCTCTACACCCCAGAGGTTATCTTGCACTGGATGGAAGATGTTGCACAAGGAGATGATTAAAGGACACCCATAGATGATGTACAACCTTCTCTTCTTCGGATGCCGCCTCTTGCAACTTTGACACTGGGCATTTAGATGATGACGTCATGTTAGGGTTTGATAGAGATGATTGGGTTTTCTACCACTTGGATTCCAGTGATGACTTTGAGATGGGGTGTAGCATTCTTCCACCACCTTTGCACCTTACGTAATGACACATGGTCTTGGAGAGGCCCTCCTAGCCCATTGGGGGCATGACGTCACCACACGTGTGACTATTTATGTATTATATTTCACTTTTGTACATTTGTTAAGGAAAATTTGATGGGTCAACCCCACTAAGAGACATGTCTTTTCACTTTTGCTGAATTTTGGAGCTCTAGGGTTTCCTTATAAATAAGGCTAGCGCTCCTCTCATTTTGGATCATCACTTCCTCACTCATTTGTAATGGGGCAACTTTAGAAAAGTTTGTTATTCTCTCTATTTTGTCTCTTAGATCTCATGCACTATTTTCAGAGAAGGATCTTGTGGATGTTCTTTGCTTTATTGGATGATGTATTGTTGCAACTAGGGTTTTGTATCCCAGCAACTTGAAGAAGTAAGTAATTGCTGCAAAATTCATGTCATTGCTAATATTTTAAAAGTGTTAGTTACTATATTGTTGCATGTTACTTTATCTTGTTAAACCCTAGGAAGGAGACATAAGTGTTTATATCCTTCATAAGTTTTGTTGTCCAATTTTTGTGAAAGCATTATTTTCTAGGGTTAAAAACCTAAGGACCAAGAGTGTTTTCACCTTATGGTTTTGATCCTAGTCTTTAATCCTTGACCTAGTTAATTTAGAAAAGAGAAAGTGACACCTAAGGCCCAAGAGTGTTTGCACCCTATGGATGATTTTATTGAAGTTCTAGTCTTAAGGCCCAAGAGAATTTCACCTTAGGTTTTAGACCTCATTCTTCTATTTTATCTAGTTGAATCTTCAATATTTTGCATGCTCGACTGTATAATCCCTAAAAGACAACGAAACTAGTATAAATCTATTCTTGTGGTGGAAATTGCATTTAGAATTAGTATTCTCTCCCTCTCAACAATCCTACTAACTTCCCTAATCCTAATTTTAGAAAACAAATGTTAATTATTGCTTCTATTACAAAATTTTTCTACAACCATTGATTTTTACATTAATTTGTTGCATACATACTTGGAAAAGTGGCTTAGAATACTCAGAATTTACATCCAACAATTGGATAATATTGTACATATTGAAGGCTTGTTTTTCATGCTAAATATCTGCATTTCTGAGTATTATTTCTTGCTACTGTTGCAAAACATTAACTATTGTTGTATACGTGTTTACTACTTTAATTTGCAACAACCATTGCATTCACTGATCATATATTGTCTCAGATGTCATTATTGAGCCGTATAACTTGGTGATTGTTTATATTATGCTTCAAAATGTTTTTTTTCTCGTACAAGTGAAACAATTTCCTCGTTACCTTTATTTCTTCTCCTAAACCTAGACCTAACCTTTAGGTGACCAATATAGGGGTTGTAGGATCGACTGATCTTGCTATTTGATCCCTTGAGGTCACCACAAAATCCTCCCTTGTGGTGAACCTCCTTCCATCACTAAAAAAAAGGAAATATCTACTTAAGTGACAATGGTATACACTTCCAATTGTTACACAAGATTGGGATATTGTGGAGGGTTTTGCACAATTACAAATCTTCTGACAACGTTTTGGCATCATTGACGGGGATGATTTAGTCATTCTCCCTATGATATTTCTTTGATAAACTTATCCTAAAGTCCTTATCTCAATGTTTACCTGGAAATTCTACAGAGGGTAGAATCTCTCACTTACCTTTGATTATCTTCCTTTGGTAATCATCTGTCGACTCCACTAATGACAACATGTGCGGGAATTCATTATAGAAATCAACCCATGCCCCCCATGGCTCCTCCACAATGGGAAGCTAGAAATATTTTCAAACCTCTAGACATGAGTAGAATCTGTGGTTTTCCCTGTGATATTCTTGATGGCGCTAATTCATGGCTTCTTAAATTCTCCAGAAATGATGATACATGTTGTAACATAAAATAAATTTGTGAAAATGTTTCCAACACTTCACTAAACCCGACAATTTTGTGTTACCTCAAAATTTCAATGTGATTTGATTGGTTAAAATTAAATATAAATTTATGACCCTTAATGAATCACCCCCCCCTCCCCCACCAATCTGATTTGAGTTTTTGGTTATCCTGTTGTTGTATTCGATATGCCTTCTCGAAATAAATTGTGTATCAGGGATTCATTTCAGGATTTGATTTGTAAAAATAGTAAGGTAGAAGGCTATAAGAAGAAAAAATTTGGAACATATAAAAGGGGTTAGAGGTTAGGAATTTTTGGTAGTGAGGGTTGTGTTCTTTGTAACAAAGTCCGAAGGGATATTGTAATTTTATTAGATACCAAGGATCAATCTATGGATTCATAGCTCATCCCTAGAAGATCCCTATTTATCTCTATTTTTTTTTATAAATCTTCTTAAATTTAATCTCCGTTCTATGTTCTATTATGGTAATTTGCAGTCAAATTTACAGGTTTTGAAGACAACAATGTGGTAGAACCTCCATTGTTATATGCGTCTTTATTTATTCAATATATACATATGCAAGTTAATTTATAAATTCTATTATGTTGGATTCACTATCATTCCCATCTCTTCACTTATTGATTTTTTGGACTCATTGTTTTAGATGCCCAGTGCTACCCCCCCCCATGCCTAGGGGGAACTGGAGGAGATCGTGTCTGATGGCCCACAATGGAAAACATGATCTCAACCATGATGATGATTAGCATGTCAACATATGGCATCACAACAACCCCCATCATTCACCTTTACAACTATAGGTCAACGAACGCTCATCATATTCTAGCAACCTAGAGTATGGGATATGGTAAGTGGTCGTCACCATAAGGTATGTTAGTCTTTCTTTCATGAAAAGTGTTTTTCTTAATTTTTTGGGCATTTGGATGAGGATCTTTGGTTGAAGTTGGATAATGGATCACTGGTTTGGGAAATTGTGTCATTTTCCTTGTTTCACCTTGGTGGTCAACTTTTGTGCCCTAGTCCCATGTTGTCGCCACCCACAGAAAAGGGGTACTACTCGAGGGCCCTCACAAGGGTAACATTACATTCCCCACCATACTTAACACTTTCCATCTTTGAGCCTCTCATAGTGTACTAAAATTAAACAATGGGTCATGGTTCATTTTCTCATGAGAAGAGGGGTTGAAGGCCCAAAGTTTGATGGCAAATGATAATAAAAGAATAAGAAATTGATGATAAATAATGAAATGAATGATAGAAAAAAAGGAATAAAAAAATCCAATCCAACCTTGAGCTCTGCTCTTTCAGTGCTCATCCTGGTCCCAAATATAAATGCTACAACTTGAAACCTTATAAAGGGGACTTTCAAATATAATAAAGTGGACTAAAAAGATGATTGATAAAGGGGTTTGGGAAAAATAACACGTAAATATGGGGTAAATCAAGAGAAATTGCACCCTCCACAATGACACTAATAGAAATGGATTCAATGACACCATGAGCCCTGAAGTAAGCCCTAAAAACATATCATTATCACACTTACTCTTGAAGGGTCTTTACGTTACCTGTCACTCTCAAGACCTATCCCTCTACCTGAGTTATTTTATTTCTTGTCTAGGTGGCACACCTAATAGGGTTGGATGAAGGCCCTCCCATACTTAAACCTAGAAACTCACATGAGGTCCTGGGCTGGTGTGATGCTTAAAGGGGATAGTAAGGTGAATTGTCTTACATGGTTTATGTCTTAAGTTGCAGCCTAATTTGCATGTTTTAAGGACTAATGTTTCTTATAAACTTTGGCTAACCATGTTTTATGCTTTGATTTGTTTGGGATGGCCATGACATGGTTCTTTGAGGGACGTCCTAGGCTAGTATCCAGAACGTTGTGCCTTTATTGCAGGACCTTGGTACATATGATGGAGAGAAATGGGTCATCCAGTGACTCACCTCCCTCAAACATTAGCTCTCACATCCTCAAAACCCTGAACGATGGACAGATGGGCTTGGTAGGAGCAGATTCAATCATGATGGAACATAGATGGGATGGAAGCCCCATAGGATGGGAAGAGTACTTTGAGACTTACCCCATGACTTATTTTTCCCTAGGATTAGGGACGTTATAGTAGCAGACAATCAGAGACAATGCAGAGATGAGATGCATCTCCCTAGGGCCTAGACACTATCCCTACTAGGATGATGATGTCATATTCTAGTGTATGACCTAGACATGATTTGATGCACACATGGGGTAGTGATGACACATAACATGATTTTTTGAGGAGAGACATCACTTTCTCCCACCTTGCTCCAAATTGATGCCAGATGGCCTTTGGAGTCCTCCTTTTTTCCCTAGAGACCTTGACGTCTCACACGTGTGGGCTATTTTGATGTATTTTTCATTTATTACACATTGTAAAGGTTAAATAAGGGCTCAACCCTACTCAAGTTTTGAATTTATTATGTTATGTGGAAAAAATTGAGACACTAGGGCCTAATATAAGAAGGATAGCCTCACTTTCATTTTCTCATCATGATTCTCTCACCTTTGTGAGATACACTTATGAAATTTCCACTCTTTTGGGGTAACTATCTCTTCTCTGTCATGCGCTATACTTGGGAAGGTCTCTTGTGGATGGATTTTCTCATTTTGGATGGATATTTATGCAATTAGGCTTACATTATCTTGGTTTCTTGGATGAAGTAAGGAAATTTCTGTAATTTTTATTCATGCTATGAATGTTTATGGTGAAATATTTGTTATTTGTTGCAAGGAATCTTGTTTATTGAAACCATGAGAGAGGAACATAAGTGCTCCTTCCTCTCACAAGGTGATATTTATCTAAAATTGGTTGATTTTCCTTTCTAGGGTTATAACCCTAAAGTTCTATCACTTTAGGATTTTATCCCTAGACAATTGATCTTTGACCTAGTTGAAGCTACAAGAAGGGAGAAATGGTTTCTAGGGACCAAATGTGCTTTCACCCTAGATGTCCTTCTCCTCAAGATATAATACCTAAGGGCCAAATGTTCTTGCACCTTAGAGTTTAGATCCTACATCTTGGTTTCAAGTAGGTCAACCTTCAAGATTTTAGTTGCAGTGAAAGACTCCATACCCTAGAAAGACACTAATATGAGAAGCGACTCTCTTGGTGAACTAACTGGAAAACTCTCTCTCCCTCAAAACTCTCAAGCATCCCACTAATTGTACTAACACTAACATTAAAAAACTTTTGCAATGACTTCCTTACTCATTGTTGCGATTGAGATTAAATGTTCTTCTCTTTTTATTCCACCTATCATTACTATTTATCCTATTCCGTTGAATAATATTTCGTTCCCAATGGAAAGGCCTTTAGTATGAGAGGTTTACAATGTTTACTTTTATTTCTCTATCATTTACTCCTCAACCATGTTTCTCATAATTATTTATTTAAATCTAGCATCCTGAGATTAATATTGTGAGTTGTTTCTTAGTGAAAGTGGGCAGTCAACTTTCTTGAATTTGATGAGGGATCACCCTCTGGTCCAAGATCTAGTTTGTGTGATAAAGTAGGTTTTTCAGATGGCTTGGCATAGTTCCTAAGAAGTCAAGAACATCTCAAGGTTACAACATATTTTTGGCATCATTGTCGGGGCAAAACAGTTTGAGATATTTAACCTGGGATATGACAAAGATAAGTCCTAACTCTTGGAGGTAAATAAGGATCAGGCAACAACAAGTTGTTTGGTTTTCAAAGAAGATTTTTGAGTTAGAAATTTCACCTGGAAACTCCAATCAAAGGTTCAAGACTCCACTAGGAATCAACCTTGTTTATAGAGAAATGAAGGATTACCACAAAAGTATTAGGTATCAAATGATGAGCTTCTTTCAAGAAGATTAAGTTTTGTTGATTCCCTTTCTACTTTTTCCTATAGAGTTCAAAAATATTTTTCTTTATCTTGTATATTGGGAGAAATATAAATCCAAGACTATACTTTATTCATTGGAAAAAGAAGTATTGCCCTCTTCTTGCATTGTTGAGAATCATCATAAATCCAAAACTTTACCTCCTTTCTTAGAACAATAAATTATGGTTTCTTCTTGTATTCATCGAATAGATAAGCCTTGTTCATTATTTCCCTTTGAAAATAATTATGAGCCTCTTGAATTAGTATCTTTTGAATTTTTTCTTGAACAAAAAGTCCAAATCCCTATTCTTCCAAAGCATAGTCAGTCTTGTAAACCAATTGAGAATGAGACTAGTATACCAGCTCCTACAGTCGGTAGTATACTTTTTGAACAACCTGCGAAGATTCATCCTTGGGTTAAAAATGGGTATAAACCTCTTAAACTGCTACCTATACTTCTTGATTTTCCTGAGAAGTATTTTGAGTCTGTCCCTAGATTTAATGGAGAAGATGATGTTTCAGCAAAAAAACGAATAGCAGTCTTTGAAGACATCACAGATTACCTAGATATTAAGTATGATGAAGTCTTTATGAGGATGTTTACTCAATATTTGTAGGGGGAAGTGAGAAAATGGTTTAAAGACTTGGCAGTTGATTCCATTAGTTCTTGGACTAATTTCCATGATCTTTTCTTGCACAAATGGTTTGAAAGGAAAACTCATCATCAATATCTCTCTAAGTTTTATGCTATAGAAAGAAGGAAATATGAAATGGTTACAAAGTTTAATAGAATATTTGAAGATTCATATCACAATTTTCCTATTGATATTCATCCTTTTGAAGTTTCTTCCAAGGTGTACTATACATTATCACATAATCCTGATTTGGCCTTTTATCTTAGAGAAAGGAAGTCTCAAACTTTGCAACAGATGTTTATTGATGTCGAGGATATAGATAATAATTTATGGGCTTGTGGGAAGCTACCTAATCAAATCATGAATGAAGGTGTGACTTCATAGAATCAGAAAGTGGAAAAGGAATGAAGAAAATTATTTTCATATTTCTCGAGTTCAAAATATTGAAAAAGGGAGTAGGACAAGACATATTCATATTCCAAATCAACAATATGTCAATTATTGGGGAACTGATTTTTGCATAATTTTTTTAATTTATTTTCATGGCGAGGAAAATGAATTTATTGATGATGAATCTAACGAAGATGTCTGTTATCATGAAATTCATAAATATTTTCAAGAAGATACAATTTTCTATTATGCTCCTATTGATCAAATTTAATATTTGGTTGAACATACCGATGTTATTTTTCTTGATACTGACGAAGAGATTAAAGAACCTTCGAACCAAATATTTAGCTCTGAGCATACCAATATTTTATTTGAAGATCATTTGATGGTTGCTGAGTTTTAGGTTTGTGCAGAGATAAATTTGGGTTTCTAATAGCTAGTCTGGAGAAGAAGAATTCGACAAGAAAAAGAATGTTGATTGTTTAGTGATTCACATCATTGGGTTCAAGATGTCGTGAAAAATTTAAATTATGGAGAAGACAAGGATGAAGCTATCCAACCTCGATCTCAACTAACTCCGCCATATTAGATCAAAATTTCCATTGCACTAGATATCATATCTAATTTTGAAATACTAGTTATTAAGGATTTGTTTGTTGAGTTGTTGGTTATCCTATTGTTGAATTCAAGATGCATTCTTAGATAAAATTGTGGATTAGGGATTCATTTTAGGATTTGATTTGTAAAAATAGTAAGGTAGAAGGCTATAAGAAGAACAATTTTGGAACAAATAAAAGGGGTTAGAGGTTAGGAATTTTTGACAATGAGGGATATGTCCTCTGTAATGAAGCTCGAGGGGCTATTGCAATTTTCTTAGATACCAGGGATCGATCTATAGATTCATAGCTCATCCCTAGAAAAAACACATTTCTCTCTCTTTTTGTGTATTAAACTTCTTAAATTTCATCTCTGTTATATATTCTATTATGGTAATGTGCAATCAGATTTACAGGGTTTGAAGAGAGCAATTTGGTAAACCTCCACTGCTATATGTGTCTTTATTTATTCAATATATACATTTGCAAGTTAATTTTATAAATGTTATGATGTTGGATTCATTATCATGCCCAACGCTTGTACTTACTCATTTGTTGAATTCATTGTTTTAGATGCCCAACAAACCATTCTTTCTTCATCTCAATTTTGTAGTGACTTCCTTACTCATTGACACGATTGATATTAAATGTTCTTCTTGTTGGTTGTGGAGCCTGATTATCTTCTTGATTTAGAGGTCTTTTATTTTCAGCCATGTTTATACCCCATGAAGTATTTACACCCTAGAAGTATGTACACTCTTCCACGCGGGGGAGTGCATAGGGGGGGTACCCCCTTTGCGGGGTTTGGGGGGGCTATCCCCCCGGTTGGGGGATCTGGGGGAAAGCGGGCCCTCAACGGGGGTTCAGGGGTGAAGCCCCCGAAGAAAAAATTTCCTTGTAAAAGTATATTGTAATTTCATTGTAAATTTGGACCGTTCATTATAAGGTCGCAGATCTAACGATAGAGATTATGTTAGGGTTTTTTTCCCTAGAAGGCAACCCTTTTTTATGAGGGAAATGTATTGCAGCTAAGTATGTTGGTGAGTATTGTATTCTGAGAGAGGAGACTGTGAGAGAAAGAAGAGGAAGTTACAATGGGTTTTGTTGTAGGTTGTATCCCTTCATTTTGCTGGATAATAATAAAGAAAGGACCTCGCAATTTCTCTGGTGGATGTAGCCCACACTGGGTGAACCACGTAAATCTGTGTCACTCTTGTATTGTGTATCTTCTGTGTTTTGTTTCCGCATTTGTTTTATTTTATTGCTTTGCAGTCTTGTTTTTCTAACAACGGGTATCAGAGCGTAAGGTAACTCGCAGGAAAAGAGGGTTCCTGGTTCGAGTGGGAGCAATGTCGGAAGATGGAAAGTTTAGGGTCAAGAAATGTAACGGCCAAAACTACCAATTATGGAAGATGCAGATGGAAGATTATTTATATCAGAAGGATCTATTCCTACCATTGAGCAGAGTAGAAAATAAGTCAGCGGCCATGAAGAACGAAG
>JASDQU010107808.1:197752-216036 GCA_032191745.1 Picea mariana
GTTGAATGTTATCCTTTAAATTTCCTATGAATACATCAATCAAGTACTTATCTGGAATATCTATTACCTTTATATTCAATCTTTGGAAGTTCTCAATGTGCTCCGTAACTGAACCCTTTTGCTTGAGATTTATCAATTGGCTAAAGAAGGTATTTCTCTTTGTATCCTCATAGTGTGCTATCATTTCTTCAATTAAAATCATCCAAGTGACAAGTAATTTGCGAGAACAAAGCCATCGATACCATACAAATTGATTGGGTTCTAAATATAAGGAAGCAATTCGTACCTTTTGTGTATGTGGCACATTATGTAGATCAAAGAATTGCTCCATCTAAAGTATCCATGTGATTGGGTCCTTGCCATCAAATTTCCTCATATCGATCTTAGGAATGTGGTTGGTCTTCAACCCAAAGATGGAATTTCTCCATTCTTGATTCACCCTCCTTGTGTCCTCATCATGAATTTCATGGGATACGTTTTCACTTTCAAGTGTCCTCTCTATTAGGAAATTTTTCAATCCTTCCATGATCTCCCCTTTTAAACCATCCATCTTAGTATCCAACTTAGCTTCCATTGAATCCATATTAGTATCTAACTTAGCTTCCATTGAATCCATCTTCTTTTGTAGTTCATTTATGTCCCTACGCATTTCTTCACCTTCATCAAGAGTCCAAGTAGGATTGTCTGGAGGCTTATTTGGTGTAGAAGTTCCCTTTTTTGGTGGCATGTTGGCTAAGTATCAGTTTAAACCTTGATGTTGAGGTGATTTCTTCTCTGCAATTCCACAGGTTTGATCAAAATTGGATGTGCCAAGTGGAATTTATGGTAACTTCCCCACAACTTGCTAATTTTTGGCCTTTCCAGGAGATCTCACTTGTATAGCGTGCCCCGCACAAAATAAATGATATTAAATTATGAAACTCATACCCAAAATACTACAGACTATCCACTATCCAATGAAACTAGTATCACTCAATTTGGATACTCTAGGAAGAAGTTATGATTGTTTTACCTGGAACACCTTCTTGAGATTAGTCAATAGGACTAGTCAGATACCCTATCTTCCACAGGGTGTATCTACAAATTTATGATGATCCAGAAGCTTCATGTTTTACCACAGATACCTTACTAATTTTTGTGAATAAACTTTGGAGTTTAGGGTCTACAACATTACATAAAATGTTTTATAACGAAAATTCCGCAAGGACTCAGTTCCGGATGATTCCAAAATGCTAACTTGCACAAGGTGTATCTCCGAAATTATAAGGCCTCCGGAGCTGAAATTTTAACCCAACGTACCTTGATCCAGCTAATAAATATCCTTCAAGCCGTTCCTTCTGAAACATTGTAGAAAAAAAGTTATAGTGAAAATTCCACGGTGTCTCAGATGTAGCAGCAAAACCCTAAGACCTTAAGCTCTAATACCATATGTTAAGAACCAAATATCAATATAGCAAAGAAAAACCTTAGAATAAGTACTCAACGCCTTGAAAAAGAGAGAATTACAGATAATAAGCCTCTTAGAGGGGGCAACCTCCTTTTACCCCACATAAATGTTCAAGTACAAGATGATTCCAAATGAAAATGTCTCATTGGTATATATAGGAGACTAGGAGGTATAATTACAACTAATGGAATAAAGCCAGCATAAATAAAATAACATTACTAATCTAATATGCCCCAATTAAGGGGTAATGAGCCAATATTAGGGCTTAAAAATGTGTGGTTGTTGGTTGCAGCTCTCCTCTTCCTCTAGCTGTGAATAAGTAATGCTATAGTGATGACTTCCTTAATGAAACTAGGGTTTCAATGGTAAAGGAGGCAAACTAGGACACAACTCACAACGAGAGAGAAGGAAGAAAAAATGGGAGATCTTTGAGTAATAATGAAAAATGGATCATATGATATGCATCATATTGTTATTCTCTTGTGAAATTCCGGGGGGGGGGACTCTTGAATTTATAAGCAAAATTGTGTTTATCCTTGATAGGGTCAAAATAATAAAATATGATTATTTGCCCAAATCAATTGTAACCATTCCTTTTAATTTTTCCTTTTTTGGATAATTTCAAGAGGAAAAAGTCATAAAATAACTTTAGGAAAAGTGGTTTACTAAGTTAGTTTAGTGAAAAAATATCTAAAAGTGGGTTTAAACATGGGATACCCATACCATACATGGTGTATTTTAGTAATCCTAGCAATTCGGGCTAGGTGAGCAATTTTTGGGTGATAATAGATGCCCCCTAATGTATGAGGTTGGGATCAAATTGTATGACCGAAATACATTATAGTTTTCTTTCATTGATTGATCCAGGAGGCTCTCCAGGTCTAGAAAATGCTCAAAAATGAAAGTTCTTGGAATCAGATCAAACTAATTCCATTGTGACCGGCTCGTCATGCTAATTCCAGACATATATTTACTTCCTCAAATGGGCACCGTATGTGGGAGTTATCACACTCTAATCGTTTTCCCAAACAAGCAAAAAGTCAACAGGAAAAAATTCAATGTTGACATCAGCATGACGTCATGTTGACATCATCATGATGACATAGAATTGAGACCCATGGAAGTGCAACAATAGGCTGACTGGGCATATGACAGTGGTCCAATCACGTTTCAACAAGTGGCACATATTGTCGGCAAATGAAAGGGGGGGGAACTCTTGAATTTATAAGAAAAATTGTGTTTATCCTTGATAGTGTCAAAATAATAAAATATGATTATTTGCCCAAATCAATTGTAACCATTACTTTTAATTTTTCCCTTTTTAGATAATTTCAAGAGGAAAAAGTCATAAAATAACTTTAGGAAAAGTGCTTTACTAAGTTATTTTAGTGAAAAATTATCTAAAAGTGGGTTTAAACATGGGATACCCATACCATACATGGTGTATTTCAGTAATCCTAGCAATTCGAGCTAGGTGAGGAATTTTTGGGTGATAATAGATGCCCCCTAATGTATGAGGTTGGGATCAAATTGTATTACCGAAATACATTATAGTTTTCTTTCATTGATTGATCTAGGAGGCTCTCTAGGTCCAGAAAATGCTAAAAAATGAAAGTTATTGGAATCAGATGAAACTAATTCCATTGCGACCGGCTCATCGTGCTAATTCCAGCCATCTATTTACTTCCTCAAATGGGCGCCGTATGCGAGAGTTATCACACTATGATCATTTTCCCAAACAAGCAAAAAGTCAACGGGAAAAAATTCTATGTTGACGTCAGCATGATGTCATGCTGACATCATCATGATGACGTAGAATTGAGACATGTGGCATTGCAACAACAAGATGACTGGGCATATGATAGTGGTCCAATCATGTTTCGAAAAGTGGCACATTTTGTCGGCAAATGAAAAGGGTCCACGTGGCACCCCAACATTTGTTGGTTGGATAAAAATTTTGGAGCTCGTGGGATTTGACTGCATGACTTATTGGCAGGGGAAGTGTTATGGACAGGTCGGATTTCCAATGCGCCAATGGTGGGACTTGATATTACAAGTCCACTTTATAATATATCAAGTGGCTTTAATGCAGAGCAGAGGCGGAAGGGGGTTGGGGACTAGTCCTAGCCCGTGGGTTTACTATTCATATAACCACAGCTCTTAAGGGGGGCGCTCCACCACGTGGTTCACCAAAGGGCACGGGGGGCACACTTAACCACCGACGCCTATCATGCATATAATTGGGGGTGGTGACTAGGGTTTTGGGCGCACCGTTTGGGCGCGGTCATATCAACAAATTCCATGCGACCTTTACTTGCGGGGAAAGGGCCAGTGCCCATCCCTTAGGGGCTGGAGCTTGGCCATATCATTTCCATGTGACCCTGTTTAGGAGCATGCGCCTAGGCTTGTGGGGATAGCTTTGATTTTTGTTACAAAAGTGGGTTTTTTCCTATAGTTTTGGCCCATATTGGGCCTTTTTGGAGATTTCTTGGCCATTTGGAGGGGGATTTGATCCCAAAAAGAGGTCAGATATTTGTGGAAATTTTGGCTTCCCCAAATAATCCTAAAAACTATATAAACCAGGCTTATTGAGCTTGAGCGGGTACTTTGTATGCAACGAATGTAACAAAGAGTTGGAATTTTTGGCCCATTTCTCATGTTTTGAGGGGAATTTTGTCATGTTTTTGAGAGGAGTTTGTTGAGGCATGTGTTCATCTGCACAAGAAGTTCTTGTACAGTAGATCAGAAGCCTGTGTGTAACAACAAGGAGCCATTGTAAATATAAATTGAACATTTAAAGATCAATAAAGAGGTCCTCCACTTGGAAGCGGACCCGGAGACGGAGCCACATATTGGTGAACTTCTTTATCAAGTTCTTGTTGTCTCTTTATTTTTATTATTGTAGTTAACTTCTCTTATTTTCAGCATGGTTATTGATGGCCGAACTCTTTAATCATTCATGAGAATCTTGTTAATAATTCCTTCCATTTTTGGATCAAGTATTTTGGTATCAAAGCTTTTGGTTGTTTTGGAAGGTTTAACAAGTGCACGATTGGATGCTCACAAGATCCAAATCTCGAAGAGGAGAAGGATCATTGGCTGAATTGATTTTTGAGATAGAATGAGTTTTGAGGAAGAAAATAATGTCTTTAGAAGGAAAAACTTCTCCACGAACCAAAAAGCTTGAAGATGCATTTTCCTCCATGTCAGAAATGGTCAAAGTGTTATATGATGATTTATTGGAGAGAAAGAAACCGATTTTGTGAGAAATTTTAATGAAGGGAAAAAGTGAAGGGAAAGGAGAATCTTCAAAGCCTCCTCCTAGACCACCTTCACCACCATCTTCTCCTTCTTCTTCAATTTCTACTTCAAATGCTAGTTCTCATTCTACAACATCTACCATACAAAAACAAACACATAAGCATAAGTCTAATATGCCTTTGTTAAAACTTGACGTTAATTTTGAGTTTCCTTTGTATGATGGAGAACTAAATGCAGAAAAGTTAGATAATTGGATAAGAAAAATTGAGGTGTATTGCAGGATACAAAAAATCATAGATGAGGAGACTATGATCCAGCTTGCTAGTCTCAAGATGGGAGGAACCACCCTTGTGTGGTGGGAAAGCAAGACAAAATAGGATCTTAAAAAGTTTGGTAATACTCTCTCTTCATGGCTTGATTTTATATCTGCTTTACGAAAACAATTTTATCCTCTAGCTTACATGCAACAAGCTATTATGTCATGGTAGAACTTTAGACAGTTAAAAGGACAAACTGTTCAAAGTTATACACAGGAGTTTCGAAAAAGAGATTTATTGTTGGGAATACCATTGGATACTCAAGAGACATTACTTAAGTATATAGGTGGTTTGCATAGTTATTTACGACATACCATTCTTATGTTTAATCTAACTAGTTTAGATGAGATGTGTGTGCAAGCGACTCACCTTGAATCTAGAGGCAAGAATGTAAATGTTGATTTTGTAAAACCATTTAAACCTATTGAAGGAAAATTCAAAGGCAAGGGTAAAGAGAAGTTCAAAGGGAAGAAAAATAATATAGTGAAGAAGGATAAACCTACATGCGCTCATTAAAAAGAAGGCCATAGTGAGGATTGTTGTTAGATCCTTCACCCAGAATTGAAACCAACAAAGTTCAAAAATAAAGGGAAGCCAGAGACGGCTGCAAAAACTCAAACAGATTTGGGGTCCGATTCAGGAGATGAGACCAAGGTCACAGACATGGGAATCAAAGGTAAAAATTCTGAAGCTAGTACAAGTTCTTTAGTTCAGTCTTTAAAATTTGATAATGAAGTTGATGAGGTAAAACGAATAGAACTTTTTCATATAAGAGTAATTTCCAAACATACAAAAAATGATTCTCTATTTGACAATGGATCACTGGTAAATTTGATATCAGAGACAATTGTTAAAAAGTTGGGATTAATGACTGAACCTCATAAGAAACCATATCCTTTAGGATGGATTCATAATGATAATCAATTGCAAGTGAATAGGCAATGTGTCCTAAAGTTTGCTATCAATTCACAGTTTATAGATGAGGTTGAGTTGGATGTGGTTCTATTAGATATATGTGGTATTGTACTTGGGATTCCATATTTGTATGATAGAAAGACAATATTCTATTGTGAAGACAATAAGTATCAATTAACTAAAGATGGAAAAGAATATATTGTAAGGGCTCATCAGAAGAAATTGAATCTATCACTAATCAACTCAGGGAAAATGAAGAGAATTGTAAATGTCAGTAAGAGATATTTACTAATGGTTGTAAAAGCTAAAGACACTGTCAAAATTGATACTTTCAAAGATTGTGATACAAAATTGAAAGATGATTTAGTTAGAACTGTTTCTGACTATGATGAGATATTTCAAGTCCCGAAAGGATTACCTCTAAAGAGACAAGTTGAACATGAGATACAGTTGCAGCAGGATGTTCCTCTCCGTAACATTGGAATGTACATGTTATCAGTTTTGGAAAATGTAGAGATAAAGAAACAGGTACAAGAGCTGGTTGAATAGGGGGTCATCAGACCAAGTGCTTCTCCATGTGGGTCACCTATCATCCCGGTGCCAAAGAAATATGGCACATGGTGCATGTGTGTGGATTTTCGAGCCTTGAACAATATCATGGTAAAAAATCGTTAACTTTTGCCTCACATTGATGATTTATTAGATCAATTGAAACATGCGATTTATTTTACTAAGTTAGACTTAAGAAGTGGTTACCATCAAATCAGAGTTGTTAAACAAGATATATGGAAAACTTCTTTTAAAACAATACATGGATTATTTGAATGGTTAGTGATGCCATTTGGGCTTACTAATGCACTTGCTACTTTTATGCGGGTTATGAACAATGTATTCAGGCCATTCATTGATGAGTTTGTAATAGTCTACTTAGATGATATTCTTATTTTCAGTAGAACCAAAGAAGAGCATGTCCAACATGTTAGACATATACTTTATGTGTTGTAGGGAGAGAAACTTTTTGTAAAGTTGTCAAAATGTGAATTTGGAAAAACATCTCTTGTATATTTGGGTTACATTGTAGGGGGTGGAGAGCTTAAGATTGATACCTCTAAAGTTTAGGTTATTGTAAATTGACCAAAGCTTACAAATGTAACTTAAGTAGGAAGCTTCATGGGGGCAACACAGTATTGGAGGAATTTTATTGCAAACTTATCTCTAATTGAAACACCTTTACATGCATTGACAAGTGTGAAAAGGGGATTCCAGTGGGGAGGAAGCCAACAAAAGGCTTTTGATACTTTGAAATTAAAGATTAGTACATCTCCTGTTCTGGCATTTCCAGATCTCCAACAGTCTTTTGAAATTGAAACTGATGCAAGTGATATGCCATGGGGTCAGTGTTGATGCAACACAGAAAACCCATATGCTTTCATTCTGAGACCTTCACTACAACAGTAATTAACTATCCAACCTATGATAAAGAATTGTATGCTATAGTAAAAAGTGTTAAAAAGTGGAAACATTACTTAATGGGCAAAGAAAAAATAATACATACTGATCATCAACCATTATAGTATCTACAATCACAAACTAAGCTACAACAATCAAGGCATTTTATATGGATGGGGTTTTTACAACAATTTCATTTGGTCATCAGATATAAAAAGGGAATTCATAATAAAGTTGTTGATATGTTATCTAGACCTCCTAGTACAATTGCTACAATCCTTAAGCACAATTCAATTACTCATGAAAGTTACATTGAACAATATGCTGAGGACAATGATTTTAAGGAAGTCTATGGAACTTTAAGTCATGGTAAAAAAGAAGCAGAATTGAATTATCATATTAAAGACAAACTTTTGTATCATTTGGGAAAATTATGTATTCCAAAAAGTGTAAGAGTCCATGTAATCAGGGAGGCACATACTTCTCTTATAGCAGGACATTTTGGCGTAGACAAAACAATTGCTCATTTACAAAGATTTTGTTATTGGCCTCGAATGCATGAAAATGTGTCTAAGTATGTAAAAGGATGTACTATGTGTGCAATAAGAAAACCAAGTAACAGAAATCTAGGATTGTACACTCCACTTCTTATTCCTTCTAGACCATGGGAAAGTGTATCTATGGATTTTGTGGGGGGATTTCCTATGTCTAGAAAAGGTCATGATTACATGTATGTAGTTTTGGATAGGTTCAGCAAGATGTGTGTTCTAATTCCTTGAAAAAAGCAAGTCACAACTGAAAAAACAACTCAAATGTTCTTTGAAAATGTATGGGATCATTTTGGGTTACCTACTTCTATTGTATTTTATCGAGACTCCAGGTTCATGGGGAAATTTCAGTCAAGCTTGTGGGAACTTATGGACACCAGGATAAATAAGAGCACACCATTTCATCCATAGACAGACGAGCAGACGGAGGTGGTGAACATGAGAGTAGTGCATGTACTTCAGGCATATTGAAACAACCATCCTAAGCTTTGGGATGAACATTTGTGTTATGTGCAACATGCATATAATCGAGCCAAGCATTCTTCTACTTAGAGATCTCCATTTGAAACATGTTTGGGCTACTTGAAAAAATATCCTTTGGATTTTTTCTTTGGGAAATACATTGCCACAGAAGGACACAGTGATGTGGACAGGGATACAAAGTTCATTGAATGGATCCAGTTGATTCATCAGGCGATACAAGAACAGTTGGAGAAAATCCAAGCCAAGTACAAGGCGAGGCATGATATGCATCGAGTTGATCATCGGTTCAAAGAAGGAGATCAAGTCTAGTTATACATCGGGAAGGAAAGGATGCAAGGAGAAGGTAAAAGGCTTAAACCAATTTGTTATGGTCCTTTCAAAATTTTAGACAAGATTGGTACTAATGCTTTCCGGTTAGAATTGCCTTCATATATGCAAATTTATTCAGTTGTAAATGTGGAAAACTTGAGATTTTATGAGCCTCCTATGATCGAGGATCAAGGAGAGAATGTTCATATTCCTACCATAGAATATTTTTCTCCTGAATATATGAATGAATTGAAGGAAGACACCATTTTGGACAAAAGAGTCTGTACTTCTTGCAGGGGCGATGTGGAGTATCTTCGAGTGGGATTGAAGGGCACAAATCCAAGTCAATCCAAGTGGATAGAGACCTGAAAAGTGAGGACACAATATTCTCACTTATTTACCAACTGATACCAAAATTTTGGTGTTCCAAAAGCTTTCAAGTGGGGAGGAATGATCTAGGAGGCTCCCCAGGTCCAGAAAATGCTGAAAAATGAAAGTTCTAGGAATCATATGAAACCAATTCCATTGCGATCAACTCTTCGCATTGATTCTGGCCATATATTTACTTCCTCAAACGAGTTTCGTATGCGAGAGTTATCACACTCTGATCATTTTCCCAAACATGCAAAAAGTCAATAGGCAAAAAGTCAATGTTGATGTCAGCATGATGTCATGTTGACGTAGCATTGAGACACGTGGAAACAGGCTGACTGGGTAGATGAAAGTGGCCCAATCATGTTTATACAAGTGGCATATTTTTTGGGAAAAAGAAAAGGTGCCACGTGGCCAAGATGTGGGCTTCCATGTGGCACCCCAACATTTGTTGGTTGTATAAAAATTTTGGAGCTCGTGGGATTCGACTGCATGACCTATTAACAGGGGAAGCATTATATCCATATTGGATTTAAAACGTTCCAATGGTGGTACTTGATATTACAAGTCCACTTTATAATATATAAAGTGCCTTTTATGCAGAACGGAGGCCGAAGGGGGTTGGGGTGTAGCCCAGGCACACGGGTTTACTGTTCATATAATTACAACTCTTAAGGGGGGTGCTCCACTACACGGTTCACCAAAGGGCATGGGGGGCACGCTTAACCATTGAAACCTATCATGCATATAACTGGGGGCGGTGACCAGGGTTTTGGGTGCACCGTTCGGGCGCGATCATATCAACAACTGCCATGTGACCTTTACCTGTGGTGAAAGGGCCAGCGCGCAGCCCTTAGGGGCTGGAGCTTGACCATGTCATTGCCATGTGATCCTTTTTAGGAGCATGCTTCCAGGACTATGGGGCTATCTTTGATTTTTGTTACAAAAGTGGGTTTTTGCCTATAGTTTTGGCCCAAATTGGGCGTTTTTGGAGATTTCTTGGACATTTGGAGGGGGATTTGATCCCAAAAAAAGGCCAGATCATTGTGGGAAGTTGGGATTCCCCAAATAATCCTAAAAAATATATAAACCAAGATTATTGAGCTTGAGAGGGTACTTTGTATGCAGGGAATGTAACAAAGAGTTGGAGTTTTTGGCCCATTTCTCATGTTTTGAGGGGCATTTTGTCATGTTTTTGAGAGGAGTTTGTTGAGGCATGTGTGCATATGCACAAGGAGGTATTTTACAGTATATCAAAAGCCTATGTGTAACAAAAAGGATCCATTGTAAAGAGGAGCATTTAAAGATCAATAAAGAGGTCCTCCACTTGGAAGCGGGCCTGGAGACGTAGCCACATATTGGTGAACTCCATTATCAAGTTCTTGTTGTCTCTTTATTTTTCTTATTGCTATTAAATTATCTTATTTTCAACATGGTTATTGATGGATGAACTATTTAATTATTCATGAGCATCTTATTAATGTCAATTTGTTAATGATTCCTTCCATTTTTGGATCATTGATAAATGATGCAGTTGGGGAGGGAGATAAATGCTACAAGAAAGAGAACCAACTACTGAAGGGGGGAAAAAATATCACCTGCCAACGAAAGGGTCACAAGGTGGTGAGGTACATAATCTAAATGTGACAAGGTAGGCATGCCCATGCTCATTGAGGTAACTCATGGTAATGAATACAATAGTGAGACAATCATGAGGTCTCAAGTACATTATGGTGAGGGAAATATAGGGCCGGATAACATCAAAATGACATAATCGGTCTCATATACATATATATGGATGGAAATACCAGATGTACATCCTAACTTTGGCTAATATGAGTACATAAGGACTGATGCCCCCAAGTTGTAGGAGGGGAGTAGAAGTAACTTCAGAATCCCTACTAAATAGGAAAGGGGCTCCAAAGATTTGTTATGAGATGATAGAAGGGAATCTCAACCTGAGGGCTCTGAGAGCAATGGAACAGAGCCAATCAAATATAAGGAACTGTATATATGGTTGAATCATGAATGTATTTACAAGTCTCAAAAACATGATGATGAACTAGAGTTAAGTAGGAAATATCCTACCAAGTCTGAGAGCAATGATGAATCTCTCGACTTGGTCCATGGTAACCCATCAGAGGGGTGGATAGGTACTACTGTACACATGACTAACCCCTAGAATGGAGGTATTGATGTTGACAGGGGAGAGTCCACCAACACTAAAGAGTGAAAGAGTATGCGTAGGCCCACTATCCAAAGAACAATAGGTAAATTATGTAACATACCCAACGCCCAATTGAGCAACATTACGTGCAAAAACTCATAAAATTTGGAGATTTAATGATAACTAAATTATTGTAGCTTACCAACTACAAATCACACATAGATTTTTACCATTTAAATGATACCACAATTATAAATGCATCTAATATCATATATTAAACATGAATACAATTGTTCCAATAGACAATAAACACACAACATTCATATAAACCATTCACACAATGAAATTAACATAAGAATAGAACATAAACAATTATATGTTAATGATTAACCAACTAGATGAAAATGGAGGATGAACCTCCCATCGATAGGCATTGTTGATAATTTTATCTCATCAACAAGCCACCTCCGAGTTGAGGCTATGAGTCCACAAGGAGATCTGACCCACTAGATATCCACTCTCCACATAGAGCAACCCCAAACCCAAGTTTTATTCTCATAGCAGTTCCAAACCTCCAACTCTCTTATTTCCCCACAACCTGCACTACCCAAAGAATGTACCCCCTTCAATGCTCATGGTCCCTCGAGCTATATAATTCATTTATCAGGGTTCCTAGTGCACTCGGTTGGCTAGGAATTTCTCAGTTGGGATCCAGGACAAAGGAAATTCTCAAGTAAATGAAGGTTCTCCAAGGGGTGGTGAATGCAGTCTTAAGTCAATCCTACTCCCTGACTAAAACTTGGTTGTATCCTGAAAACCTATCCAACATTGACATTATTAAAGCACCAATGAATCTTTGTAATAGAAGTTCCATGTTAGGGAGAGGAAAACTGTCCTTAAGTGATAATTGGTTGAGATTCCTAAATTTGACACACAATGTAATGCCACCATTCTTATTTTAGACAACCCCCAATTTAAACATCCAAGAAGAATATCTAATGGGGGCTATGGTCCCAATGCCAACCATCTTTTGAAGATCCTTTGGAATTTGAGGGGCTAGCTTGGGGTTAATGTGCCTCAACTTATGTCTAAATGGTTTGGCTCCTTCTATTATATGGATGGTGTGTTGAATAACATCACCTCTATAGGCCTTTAGATCATTATAACTCCAAGCAAATATGTCCTTAAATTCTCGAATAAGATATAGTATACCATATTTCTCAACCTTGGTAGTTCCCTTTCCTATCTTTACCATCCTTTTCTCATTCTCCAAGCCTAGATTGAACTCAAAGGATTTGTTAGATTGGTCTACAACATGCTTCCCCTTGTACATGTCATGTTTTTATAACACTCTAAGGGGACACACCCCTTTGGGAGAGTGTCATCAGGAAAGTTTATAACTTCTAAGTTCATGGAATCAACTAGAAAATTTATTTGGGAGTCAGAGAACTCCTTGCTACTTTGCAGGAATCTAAGTATTTTGGAATCATCATTAAAAACTTACCAATGTTCTAGGTTATTATGGATTGATGGCCTAAAGAAAAATTCCATTTTGTATAAGTCCTAAAGGACCTCCTCACAAGGTTGTAGGGTGGATGCAAAAACAACTAAAGCATCAACGACATATTTCTTCTCTCTGGGGACAACATTAATTGAAAAACAATCAAAGAGTTCTATAGTGTCCCATACCAAGTCCCTATATTTTCTCAACCTTTATTTGTTGCAAAAAATTTCATTTTTACTTGGGAGACAACTAGATTGGGAATCCCCTATGACCTTCAACCATTTTTATATTCCTATCAAGGACCAAGTTGAGTCCTATGAGTAAGGATTTGTATTCAACAATGTTGTTCGTACAATCATACTCAAGCCTATATGAGAAAAAGGTGGCCTCTTTAGAGGGTGATATGAGGACAATTCTTGCTCTGGATCTAGAGTTAGAGTGAGCACCATCAAACTCCAAATTCCATATGTCACTATTGTCCCAACATTTCTCTATCTAAAGTGTAGGATCAATAGCATAAAAACTTCCCATATTGTCATCCAGATACAATATATCATCCATGGGACTTTGGGGGGTTTCAACTTGGTATCATACAATAGGCTCTCTATAAAGGGTGAAAAAACCTCTCTCAAGGCGAGGGATGGTAGCATATGATAGGTCCAGTGGAAGGCTACCTCCTAGGGTTGCAACCGATTCCTTAGATAACAACATTCCCCACATCAGGTATGTCAATTACTACAACATCCATAGGAAGGGAGACATCGAGAAAAGATGCCAGGCTAACTTTAAGGTCTTGATGAGGATGCAAACAATGATAGGTTGAGAATCAACACTACACACATACCCATAGGGTCATGATATTTCAAAGACAAGTTGTTTCATAACTTTCAATGGCATGAAATTGGTGGAAGCAACTGAGTCAAGCATGTCATCACGAAGGATGAATTCATTTATTACTAACAAGATGAAGAAAGGTGCATGTTTTCCTTTTTTTCTACCAATATTTTTCAACGTGGAGAACCATAGGGAGATCTTCTCCATCTTGGGGGCCTTGAGGTTCTTTGATGCCAAGGTCTTGCGAAGCTATAGGGAATCTAGTCGATATTTTGGGGTCTCTCCATGTTTAGGACCTTACGAAGGTATAAGTCCATTAGGATTGTTACCTTTTAACTCATCATCACCCAATATTGGAATTGTTGGTGTAGTGTGGTTGGTATCCTCTTTGAGAGGCTTATCATATTCTTCCAAATATTCATTCATGAATGATAGAAGTTCTAGTCTATCCTTTCAAGAAGCCTTGTCTTTCTCAATGTACCATATCCCCTTTGTAATAGGATAGGAACCTTCAGAAGAAGCACCCTCCCAATTGATGTTTCCAATATCTTGTTTGTAAAGGGCATATCCTTTGTCTAAGGAATCTAGTTTGACCTTGAGCATTTCTTGAGACTTATTGAGTCTTGTGACCTTTTTACCAACAACAACTAGTTCATCGATTATAGGAGGAGTATTTAACTTGAAATAATCTAGGTTGACTTTTATTTGAGAGGCAACTTCTTGTGCTTCAGAGACGGGTTTGGGATATTTTTCTTTAAGTAAGAAGCCTAATTGTCCTTGGAAAAAAATTAGAAACTAAACTAGAATAACTCCTTCTGGAGGTCTATTTTTGTGAGGAAAATCCTCTGCCAAGGCATTGAATTCTCTTACAGGCTCTTGTTCATGTTTCATGATTTTGTCAAATTGAGAGAAGAGCAGGGCCTCATCCTTTTCAACCCCTCATTTTCCTAATAAATTAGTTTTGAGGTCTTCCCATGTCTTTATAATATTACTTGGAAGGCTAGTATACCAAGATTTATCATCACTTACCAATGAGGTAGAGAAGGGTTTCATGCCTACATCTGTTGGAGGTGCATGATATGTAATCCAAAGTCATCATAGAATTTCTTTAAATGATCATCAGCTTTGGTATTTTTGTAACCTTGAGATGTTCCTGGCTACTTAGGAACTATGCCAAGGCATCTAAAAAGCTACTTTAGGCCACAATATGCCTCTTGGACCAGAGGGGGTTCCCTCATCAAATTCAAGAAAACTAACTACCCACTGTCACTAAGAAGCAACTCACAAAATTAAGCTTAGGATGCCATATTTAAATAAATAAGTATGATAAACAAAGTTGAGGATTAAATGATAGCATACTTAAAATAAAGATTGTAGTCCTCTCAGATCAAAGGCATTTCCATTGGGCATGAAATCTCATTCAACAGAACACAATAAATGGTAATGATATGTGGAAGAAAAGGAGAAGAACATTTAATATCAATCGTGTCAATGAGTAAGAAAGTCACTACAAAATTTAGACGAAGAAAGAATGGTTTGTTTGGCATCTAAAACAATGAATTCAACAAATGAATAAGTACAAGTGTTGGGCATGATAATGAATCTAACATCATAATAGTTATAAAAGTAACTTGCAAATGTATATATTGAATAAATAAAGACACATATAGCAGTGGAGGTTTACCAAATTGCTCTCTTCAAAACCTGTAAATATGATTGCAAATTACCATAATAGGTGTGAAAGCCACTATTTAAGGATGTGCCACTAGATGACTCACTTCTCTCCATCACACATGCCAAAGTCCTGCAATAAGGAAAAACATTATCGGCACAACCCATGATTTCCCTCAAAGAACCATGCCAGGGCCATTCAAAACAAAGTAGAATGTAATACAAAGTAAAAAAATGTTCATAAGACACGTTAGTCCTTAAATCATGCAAAATAAATTGATTCCTAAGATACAAGTCATGTAAAAAATTCACCCTAGTATCCCCTCCAAGTATGATCCAAGCCCAAGACCTTGTTATGGCTACCAAGTTTAAGTATGGGAGGGCCTTCATTCAACTCTATTAGGTGTGCCACCTAGCCAGGAAACAAATAACCCATGTAGAGGGATAGGTCCGGAGAGTGACGAGGGAATGTAAAAACCCATCAAGAGAAAGTGTGAAGATGTTATGGTTTAGGTATTCCTTCATGGCTTATGGTGCCCATTTTTATGACCTCTTTTGTTGAGCATGTGTTTGTTCTTGAGTTACCCAATATTTGTGTGCCACCTTTTTCCAAACTCCTTCATTAGCCATCTTTCCAATCCCTTCTTTCATTTATAATTTGCTTTGACAACCCCCCTTTGTGGGTTTCCAAGCTTTAACAAATTACTTTTTTGGGACCGGGGCGAGCACTAAATGAGAGGCTTTTGGTGGTCCTTATTTTCTTTGTTCACTTTATTTTTAGCATCAACTTATTATTCTTTTATAGTAGCTGCAATCTACCTCTGAGCCATCAACTCCTTTCTCATGAGAGCATGGGCCATGGTCGAAGTTTAGAATATATGAAAGGATTTATGATGGAAAATGTTAAGTATGGTCTAGAGAAGAACGTTACCCTTGGGATCCCCCCTAGTGTTACCATTTTTCCTCGGGCAGTGAAAACATGAGACTAGGGCACAAAAGTCGACCACGAATGTGAAACCATACATCTAAGACAATTTCTCAAGCAAGTGATCCACTATCCAACTTCAACCAATGATCCTTGTCCGCATGCCCAATAAATTAAACACAACACCTTGCATAAAAAAAGAACTAACCATACCTAATTGTGATGATGGCTTACGTGGCCCCATACTCTGTGTTGCTTGAATGCTATGAGCCTTGGTTGATCTGTGCTAGGAGGCAAATCAAAGGGGTTGTTTAGCTACCATCTGTGGACATGTTGATCATCATCATCATGGTGTAGATCATGATCTCCATTGTGTTCCTCAAGACATGATCTCCTCCAGTTATCCCTATACATAGGGGTAACACTGCTTCTATTGAATTATTTGAAATTTGCTATATTATACTTTTACATAGGTGGTGGCACGTCAGTTCCTTAATGGGAAGATGTACAAAAATAATTAAGTGTTTAAGGGGAGGCTTATCTCTAGATATGACAAATGAGTTTGTCAAGAATCATTATTGGAAAAATGATATTTTAAATACAAATTTTTTAATATGACTCTTTTCTTTTGATTTTTTTTATTAAAAGGGTTAAATTTGATTTGAATAATATGCACCCCATGTGTAGAACAAGCGTTGGGTTATAGTGGTGGAGAGTAACGTTGAAAATCTTGTCATCATCCCCATGACGAAGGAAGGAAGCACAGATGAAGCAATGGTGGAGAGTAACGTTGAAAAGATGGACAAAGTGTTGGATGTGTATCAAGAGAAGCTGGCTGGAGATCCCTTCACCGTGATGCCATCTACCATATCTCCACTATTTGGTGCATGTTGTTGGAAAGGGCCGTCTCCTTGCCTCCAGAAAACATATGAATGTATTGTTTGGGAAACAGTCTTTTGCAACATATAAATGCATGGTTATGCTAGTTTTGTTAATTTTTTTTAATAAAATGTGATATGTGTTCTTTCAGGCTTTTGGCATAAACGATTAATGGGTAGTCATGATGGTGAAGAAGCCAACAATGTTTCGTCTTCCACACTAAGAAGCCAACATCTTAACAATGCCTTGTTGCAATGCCTCACTAAGAACCCTTCTCACATAAACTTGGGCATTTTGGCAGACAAATCCACATAAACCCATGACGATAACAACAACCAGTACTAGCGATGAACACAATATTAACTATTGAGAACCAAGTACAAAAGTGAGCCCTCTGAGAGCTTGAAGAGCATCCTTTGTAGTGTTTCTACGATGACTGGGATGTGGACGACCACAAACCAAACCACAACACCTCACCTACTCAACTCTCCATTTCAATTCCTCTCTTGTCCTTGTGCTTTGAATCAACCCTAGGGATTTGTAGGTGCAAAGAATGCTAAAAGGAGCGACTCTCCATTTCAATTCTTCTCTTGTCCTTCTGCTTTGAATCAACCCTAGTGATTCGTAGGTGTAAAGAATGCTAAAAGGAGAGTGAAAGGAAGTGACATACTTGCATTGGGATATAAGTTAACCTAGGGATTCCTAAACTGAGAGACATATGAGAGGAGATTCCAGAAAGAAATGAAGATATTATGAAAACAACTCATATGGATTATAATAATTATATTCTATGATTATATAAGTGGGCTTAATGGTTAAGAACTTGGGAAACCATTTCTCATACTTTATAGGTATTTGTAGAGGGTAACCTGAGATAGAATACATATCCAAGGGTTTGAAGATATTGAATGCCCATTGCTTTTGAGCCATTGTAGGAAAAGGAAGGTTTCCACCAAATAAAGATTTCACTATGGGTGAGTTTCGGGGAACCTTTCTCTTGTATGCCTTAGGAGGTTAGTGTACCTCCTTGAACTTTGTGGAGTTAGATATAAGAACTTGGGAATTTTTTTGCAAAAGGATATGTCGTTGGAGAGGAAAATTTTATCACAGGATTTGTACTTGTGCAAATCCAAGCACAAGTCCCCCAAATCTATGTAACTATGGAAAATCCTACCTCTATCACCTTAGTAAGAAATCCCCTCA
>JASDQU010107808.1:217056-236430 GCA_032191745.1 Picea mariana
TTCCTAGAATTTTCGCAGTTTCCTGAGCCCTTTCCTCTATCCTTTTGTCTTCCCCTTTTCTCCATGTTCAACGCATTTCCTGATGTTTCACCTGTTCTTTTCCGTCGCATTTCCTCACTAAGGATAACACCAACAACATCATCAAAATTTAAAGTATTTGAATTAGAGACAAAGTTACTTACGGCCATGACCAAGCCATTCCATCTTTCTGGCAATGAGCACAAGATTATAAGAGCCCTAACCTCATCATCAAAGTCCACTTTTACAGAACTTAGTTGATTAGTAACCGTATTAAATTCATTTAAATGATCTGCAACAGACCCACCTTCTGACATATTCATATTAAATAATCTCTTCATTATAAATACCTTATTCGACACCGAGGGTTTTTCATACAATTTGGCCAACGCGCCCATCAAACCCTTCATTGTCTTTTCTTTCGAAATATTGAAAGCCACCGATGCTGCCAGGCTCAGCCGTATCGTTTCTAAAGCCTTAAAGTAGTAAGAATCACCATGAAACATAACAACATAAAGATAAATTGCACAAAATTAACTTACTTTAGCCAAGATACCATGAGACAAAACCCTCATTATAGAAATTACTCTTAAAATGAGCAAAGACATCCACAACTTGATCCTCCAAGAAAGGCGCATAAGTAGAAGAGCTAGATAGCCCAAGAAAGGGCAAAATTTTCAGAATTAAGTCTTTCAAGTGAGAGTTGTGATGATCCAAAATGAATTGTGAGGGTGGCCTATTTATATGAGGCCACCCAAAACCAATTTGTCCACATAACTTTGTCAACCACAAAATAGAAGAGGTTCAACCCCTTAATTTGCCTCTTAAATATACCAAAAATGAAAAATACATGAAATAAAACCCTAAAAGGGTGATGTCATGCCCTAAAAGGGTGACGTAGGGCTCAAAAGTGTGACATCAAGCCTCAAAGAGGGAGATGTTAGGCCTCCAAAGGCCATAAAGCATGCTCCAATGTGCAGAGGTACGAAACAAAGTGTCTCCTCATACCAAATCATCTCTCGAACCACATCATCCATCAAACCCTAGCCTCCAAGGTGACATCAAGGGATAGAGGGTGACATCATAGGCCTCCAAAGGCCATGTCCAAGTGCAAGAGGGGTGTAATCTCATTCTCAAGTGATGTAAAACTGACTCCAAAGGGAACGTCCTCCATCCTCTGTGCACATAGGCTCTGAGTGCTCTTCCCAGCCTATGGGATTTCAACCCATGTATGTGGCATAATGACTAGCCTCCTCAAAACCAAGCTCGTCTATCCATCATCTAATATTCCAAGGGTGTGAAAGTTGTTATTTAAGGATGTGCCACTAGATGACTCACTTCTCTCCATCACACATGCCAAATTCTTGCAATAAGGAAAAACATCCTCGGCACAACCCATGATTTCCCTCAAAGAACCATGCCAGGGCCATTCAAAACAAAGTAGAATGTAATACAAAGTAAAAAAATGTTCATAAGACACGTTAGTCCTTAAATCATGCAAAATAAATTGATTCCTAAGATACAAGTCATGTAAACAATTCACCCTAGTATCCCCTCCAAGTATGATCCAAGCCCAAGACCTTGTGATGGCTACCAAGTTTAAGTATGGGAGGGCCTTCATCCAACTCTATTAGGGGTGCCACCTAGACAGGAAACAAATAACCCATGTAGAGGGATAGGTCCGGAGAGTGACGAGGGAATGTAAAAACCCATCAAGAGAAAGTGTGAAGATGTTATGGTTTAGGGATTCCTTCATGGCTTATGGTGCCCATTTTTATGACCTCTTTTGTTGAGCATGTGTTTGTTCTCGAGTTACCCAATATTTGTGTGCCACCTTTTTCCAAACCCCTTCATTAGCCATCTGTCCAATCCCTACTTTCATTTATAATTTGCTTTGACAACCCACCTTTGTGGGTTTCCAAGCTTAAACAAATTACATTTTTGGGATTGGGGCGAGCACTAAATGAGAGGCTTTTGGTGGTCCTTGTTTTCTTTGTTCACTTTCTTTTTAGCATCAACTTATTATTCTTTTATAGTAGCTGCAATCTACCTCTAATCCATCAACTCCTTTCTCATGAGATCATGGGCCATGGTCGAAGTTTAGAATATATGAAAGGATTTATGATGGAAAATGTTAAGTATGGTCGGGAGAAGAATGTTACCCTTGGGAGCCCCCCTAGTGTTACCATTTTTCCTTGGGCGGTGACAACATGAGACTAGGGCACAAAAGCCGACCACGAATGTGAAACCAGACATCTGAGACAATTTCTCAAGCAAGTGATCCACTATCCAACTTCAACCAGTGATCCTTGTCCGCATGCCCAATAAATTAAACACAACACCTTGCATAAAAAAAGAACTAACCATACCTAATGGTGATGCTGGCTTACGAGGCCCCATACTCCGTGTTGCTTGAATGTGATGAGCCTTGGTTGATCTGTGCTAGGAGGCAAATCAAAGGGGTTGTTTAGCTACCATCTGTGGACATGTTCATCATCATCATCATGGTGTAGATCATGATCTCCATTGTGTTCCTCAAGACATGATCTCCTCCAATTATCCCTATACATGGGGATAACACTGCTTCTATTGAATTATTTGAAATTTGCTATATTATACTTTTACATAGGTGGTGGCACGTACGTTCCTTAATGGGAAGATGTACAAAACTAATTAAGTGTTTAAGGGGAGGCTTATCTCTAGATATGACAAATGAGTTTGTCAAGAATCATTATTGGAAAAATGATATTTTAAATACAAATGTTTTAATATGACTCTTTTCTTTTGATTTTTTTTATTAAAAGGGTTAAATTTGATTTGAATAATATGCGCCCCAAGCGTTGGGTTATAGTGGTACCACTCCAAAAAAAAATTGAATAATATGTGATTGTATAAATAAAATTAAAGTTAAATGATATTTAAAGTATTTAATTTTATTATTAAAAAGGTTAAATTTAATTTGAATAATATTTAGTTTTATATATAAGATTAGGGTTAAATGTTACTTTAAAGTATATAATTATTAAATAACTTCAAATATTATAAACTTTTTTTATATATTTGTTTATTTTCAGAGTATAACTTAATTAATTAATTAATTAAAAAACAATTTTAAAATATTTATCAACAAAATATATATTTAAGTATAGAGGATCTTCCATAGTGAGATTGAAAACAATTAAATTAATATTATAGCATTAGCCATCACCTCAACTATGGAGTTTTCCCCACAATCAAATCTACTTAGCTTGATATCTTATTTGCAAAACCTTAACCAGTATGATACCTTATGAACTATAGTTGCGACTAATACTCATAGATATATATATATAAGTCATAGATTAATGACTTACTCATTAAATGCCATAAATAATATCTAAAATATATAATCTTATATTATCAATTAATTATTTTAAATACCAAAATTTTATTTATAAAAAAAAATTGTAAAATCCCCCAACACAGAAAACACATCTAAATTTCAAACAAAAAAACACACATCTAAATTTCAAAGTCACTCATAATTATACAAATTTTTCCCTCCTTTTAAACCAAAATAAAATGAGCAAAATATATTAGTGATCTATATTAATAAAATATTAGTAAAAACTGTAAGTCAAACTACAAAACGTATCCTGTATTGATTTTGTTGCAACATTACTTGAATACTCCTCAGGTACCGCTTCTGTCTTCTCTACATTAATTGGGAAGATGTGGAATCGTTCCTCCAAAATATAAAAGATACCACTTCCAAATGTGTTAAAAGTTATGCCACTTCTTTAGTCTGGACTGTACAGCACAACTACCAGTCTTCCTCAGCTGTGTAGGGTATGTCTGTTTTTGAGCTTTACGCGTCATTGGGACGTTGTGAGGGTTCTGAGCTTTATGCGTCATTGGGACGTTGTGAGGGTTTTGAGATTTATGTACAAGTTGTTGTGTTCCCTACTGGTGGGCTTCCAAGTCGATCTCCGTCTCAATTCATTAAATTGTAGACCACCTTTGTTTCATTCTTGAGTTGGTAAATGAAGTTGATTTCCATTCTCATCATGCACAACAACGGTGCTCGACACTTTGAATGAGTACGAGATGATCCCTCTGAATCTCATGGAAGGGATCACAAACGACCGCCATATCTCTCCCTCAACGTACAAATCCAGTTATTCCATATCGAATTCATCTCAGTTTTTCCACTACGTATCATTGCATTCTGTTTGTTGGTTTATAAATATTTAAGATGCATGCAAATTGATCAACTGTGAAGACGTGACTTTATATTCATTCTGTTTGTTGTTTTCCAGGCTTTCGGAGAGATACCTGCCCTTCAAGACGGAGACCTCACCTTATTCTGAAACTTCTAATCTAATCCCTATGTGCTATTAGCGTTGCTTTGCTGTTATTATGGAGTCGAGAGCAATCACAAAATATTTGGTGAAGAAATAGCAAGGACAAGGCAGATGTGAACATCTGTTGGTGAGAACAGTGGAGGACCAAGCGGTGGTTGAACAGTGGTACCAGGTGGAATCGCAGCAATTCAATCCCCCTTTATGCAATCATGCAGCAGCTTGTCATCATCCCCATGACGAAGGAAGGAAGCACAGATGAAGCAGTGGTGGAGAGTAACGTTGAAAAGATGGACAAAGTGTTGGATGTGTATCAAGAGAAGCTGGCTGGAGATCCCTTCACCGTGATGCCATCTGCCATATCTCCACTATTTGGTGCATGCTGTTGGGAAGGCCCGTCTCCTTGCCTCCAGAAAATATATGAATGTATTGTTTGGGAAACAGTCTTTTGCAACATATATATGCATGGTTATGCTAGTTTTGTTAATTTTTTTTAATAAAATGTGATATTTGTTCTTTCAGGATTTTGGCATAAACGATTAATGGGTATTCATGATGGTGAAGAAGCCAACAATGTCTCATCTTCCACACTAAGAAGCCAACATCCTAACAATGCCTTGTTGCAATGCCTCACTAAGAACCCTTCTCAGATAAACTTGGGCATTTTGGCAGACAAATCCACATAAACCCATGATGATAACAACAACCAGTACTAGCGATGAACGCAATATTAACTATTGAGCACCAAGTACAAAAGTGAGCCCTTTGAGAGCTTGAAGAGCATCCTTTGTAGCGTTTCTACGATGACTAGGATGTGGACGACCACAAACCAAACCACAACGCCTCACCTACTCGACTCTCCATTTCAATTCCTCTCTTGTCCTTGTGCTTTGAATCAACCCTAGGGATTCGTAGGTGCAAAGAATGCTAAAAGGAGCGACTCCCCATTTCAATTCTTCTCTTGTCCTTCTGCTTTGAATCAACCCTAGGGATTCGTAGGTGCAAAGAATGCTAAAAGGAGAGTGAAAGGAAGTGACATACTTGCATTGGAATATAAGTTAACCTAGGGATTCGTAAACTGAGAGACATATGAGAGGAGATTTCAGAAAGAAACGAAGATATCATGAAAACAACTCATATGGATTATAATAATTATATTCTATGATTATATAAGTGGGCTTAATGGTTAAGAACTTGGGAAACCATTTCTCATACTTCAGAGGTATTTGTATAGGGTAACCCGAGATAGAATACATATCCAAGGGTTTGAAGATATTGAATACCCATTGCTTTTGAGCCATTGTAGGAAAAGGAAGGTTTCCACCAAATAAAGATTTCACTATGGGTGAGTTTCAGGGAACCCTTCTCTTGTATGCCTTAGGAGCTTAGTGTACCTCCTTGAACTTTGTGGAGTTAGAGATAAGGACTTTGGGAATTTTTTTACAAAAGGATATGTCGTTGAGGAGGACTCAATCCTCCCTTGCGACGATGCCAAAATTTTATCACAGGATTTGTACTTGTGCAAATCCAAGCACAAGTCCCCCAAATCTGTGTAACTATGGAAAATCTTACCTCTATCACCTTAGTAAGAAATCCCCTCATTTTAGTGATGGAGGAGGTCCACCACACGGGAGTCTTCTTTGTGACCTCAAGGGATCAAAGTAGCAAGTAAAGTAGCCAAGCCTACCGCCCTCTCTCTTGATCACCTAAAGATTAGTATAGGTGAAGGGAAACTAATAGGTATAAGGATGTTTGAGTACCAACCCATAACAAGAACAATTTATAGCATATGTGTGATGGTTTCCAAGTACAAACATGAAATTTAGACCTCATAAGACACTAGACAATGAAAATTTGCAATGGATGTTACGAATTTGCAGTAGTAGTCTTATAACATCAATATGAGTTCATAACAACAATAATAAAAAGAGCTTAGAATTTCAACAATTGACCAAGAAAATTAAGCATGCATCACATAGAACATTATCCAATTGCTTAAGAGAAACTTTGATCAAGTTAAACCACCTTTACAAGAGTATATGTAGCAAATTAGATTGTATTTAGATGGATGTAGAAAAATTTTGCAACATCATCAAGTTTAATAGGGAGTTAGTGAGTATTAGTGTTAGCAAAATTAGTAGAAAGCTTGGGAGAATTGAAAGAGAATTCTTGTTCATCAATTTCATCACAATAAAGCTATAAAACTAGTGTCTTTAAGGGCTATGGAGTCTTTACAACAACAATAAAACAATGCTTGAAGATAATCTAGCAAATACTAAGAGGTAGGGCTTAAACTCTAAGGTGAAAGCACATTAGGGACTTAGGGTTTAATCTTTGAGGAGAAGGATTGCTAGAGTGCAAGCACTTTTGGGCTCTAACAACCTTTTTTCCCTCCTTAATACTTCAACTAGGTCAAGAAATCAAGTGTCTAGGGATAAAATCCGAAAGTGATATCACTTTAGGGCTTTAGGATGCTAACCCTGGCAAGGGGACTTTACCAATTTTGAACAAGAAAAGCCTTGTGAGAGGAGGAAGCACTTATGCTCCTCTCTTAGGGTTCCACCAAGCAAGACGTCTAGCATGAAAAAGAGAAATTACCATGAATATTAATAGCACAAAGATAAAATTGCAGAAATTTCAATTACTTCACCAAGATAGCATAAGATAAAACCATAATTGAAGAAATTCCATCCAAATAAATCAACAAAAGCATCCACAAATTAATCCTCCAAGCAAGTCGCATTAGTGTAGAAGAGAAAGATAGCCAAGTTGGGAGAAAATTTCAGACTTGTTCTCACAAATGGTGAGGAATTATGATGAGAAATGAAAATGAGATGGTCCTCTATTTATATGAGGCCATATGAACCAATTTGTCCACTTAAAAATGTCAACAACAAATTAAAAGAGGATTGACCCCCTACATTTTCCTTTACCATTTGCAAAAAATGAAAAATACATAAAGTAAAACCCTAAAAAGGGTGACGTCATGCCCTAGGAGGGTGACATAGGGTTGGAAAGTGTGACGTCAAGCCTCAAGAGAAGAACGTTGGGCTTCGAAAGGCCATATGTCATGCTCTCAAGTGAAAAAGTGTCAGGTCATGTGTCTCCTCCTATCAAACCACCTCTGGAACCACATCATCCATCAAACCCTAGCCTCTAAGGTGATGTCAAGGGATGAAGGGTGACGTCCTAGGCCTCCAAAGGCCACATCCAAGTATAGAAGGTGATGTCATATGCAGTCCATCATCCTCCACCAGGAAAGGGCCTACAAAGACAAACAAGTACGCCCTCCAAGTGTCGACAAGTCATATGAATCATGTTAAGTAAGTCACATTAATAAAAGAACCACCCAAACAAGTGCATCAAATCCCCCCTTTTCAAATTAAACAAATTCTCAAAGATCTTATAAACTTTTTCAAACTTAGGTATGGGAGGGGTTTTGTGGTGCCCTATTAGGTAGGCCAATACCCAAGTCAAGGAATGTTTCTCAAGAAGATCCTATCTAGATCATGTAATGAGTATGAGGTGGATTGGGGAAAGACTCTTTGGCATGGGGTTCTTGACATATCAAGGGTTCATATTGTCTCATTTATGGGTTCCTTTGTGGAGGGTGTGCTACATCCTTGAGTTCCCTTTGTTTGTAATGCAACCTTTTTCCAAGCCCTTTTTCCAAGCCCTTTATTTTATTTTTCATTAAGTCTGAGCATTGAGTGATATGTGCAATGGAAATAAAAGAGCACCGCAATGAACTACCCCATCAAGCGGGAAACTTTTTCCTTATTCATTTTTATTTAAAATCCCTTTATTCATTCATAGAAGCATTTCATGGCTCTCGGGAATTTAGGGAAAGCATTTATGTATGATGTCAACTGCAACTCCTTTGGGCCTTTAGCCCCTTCTTCCCATGAAATGAGATACATATTTTTCTTAGGGTCAATGCACTCGAGAACCCAAAATATGAGGAAGTGGAGGGGGAAAAGTGTGGAAAGTGGTGAGTATGAGTGGGAATAGTACTATGACCCTTCAAGGAAATCCCTTGTAGAAAAAATTTTCTCGAGGGTGACCAACTTACTAGGATACCATGTCAACCATCAAGGTGAAATTAGGAAAAATATATGATTTCCAAGCAAATGTTCCATAATCAAGAATTGATTGCTTTCAACATGCTTAAATGCTTCAAATATTAAAGTGACACTTACCATGAGACTGGACTTGTTACCTCATGAAGCAAGACATGTTGTCTTCTAGGAGCGAGGTTGGTGTAGTGGATGTTTCTCTGTTTCCGATGTGGGATGTGTTATCCATTCGAATCTCGACACTCCATGTCTACTACCTACAAGCCTCAAGACATCATCTTCTTAGTTACCCCTAGGTTGGGGGGGTAATAGTCCCAAATGCACAATTTCATCCTAGTGATCTTATGAATGTTGATAGTTGATGCTTCAACATCGTCATCATTGTTTGTGACAATCCAAAGTGGGTACCATCCAACACCCTCTCTTCCACATGTATTTTCCCCCATATACCTTATGTAACAAGTGAATTCCAATTATTTGGATCATTATCATAGCCATCACCTAGGTCTCCAACTACTCAATGTCCCCCATATTGATCACAAAATCACATATTTAGGAACCAAGAATGCAATGTTAGTCTAGGAATTCCTCCACTCACCTCCCTCAAGGCAGCATGGGTGGTGTCTTTATCACCACCCCTAGCTTAGGAAACCCTATAAAGAAATATATGATGTGCATCATAATCTCCAAATTCTTCCCCTGCAACATGAAATCCCCTTCTTTCAGATCCCAATACCTCACTATGCCTGATAGGATCCCCTCTCCTACCCACATCAATGGGTTCTCAAAGAAATTGACCAACCCATATTGAATTAGTGCCCTTCGCACGGTTGGGTCCACTTGAACCTTTGCACACATTTCCTCAAAGTCCCTTTCTCTCCATTACACCCTAAAATCTACCATATCTACAAAAAACCACTTTTTGTTGGGGAATTTAATCATCAAAATCATCATTAACTTCACCCACACATTCCTCGCTCCATTACGAGCCTTCCTGGCAATTTTGGGACCTCGATGTTAGTTTTGACCAGTGTAGATATTACCGCTAGTAAGTGAGTTGGTCAATGCTAGTATCAATGGAATTTAATGCATTGGCCAATGCACTTATTCCCCCCAATAAGTGCATTGGACCCATGAAATTTTCCAGGTTTGCCCCACTCACAAAATATTCCTTAAACTAAGAAAGTACTCAACAGAAATTGAAGAGCATAGTTAGGCCACCAACCTAATAGTTGCACCACTAGTTTTCAACGGTCGGTTCTCCCATAGTGAGCTCAGCAAGATTTACAAACTTCTCCTCCTCTCCACATTCATCCTCGACCACTAGTGACAATGACTTGGAAAAATGGAGGGAAACCATTCTTATAAAAAACCCCATTTTTCTTTAATTGATGTTGGGGACTCATACGAACTCCGATTGATGCATTGTTCACATCATCGGATTCTTATTTCCACACTCATCAAAAGGATACTTTTAGATTTTTTAGATTTGACACTTCATATGGAAGCCATTTTTTCAAGCGTTGTCTAGAAATTCAATTGCTTAAACTGCTTTACATTAAATTATCAACCAGGGAGCTCGTAAGCTTGTGAGATACCGGAAAAATATATGCAAGATCAGGCCACTAACCCTAAGCTAAGCAATCTGAATCTAGTAGAGTAAAGAAATTTTAGCACTATGATCACAGTAATGATCTTAATCACTCCTTAATATTTAACCCTTAGTTCCATAGATTTTATCATTCTGATTCCATGGCCTACAAATTTCACCATTTGGTTATGTCAGTCAACGATTGGTTGATTAAACTTTGATATACCAAATAGAATGAATGAATTGAAATAACTCACACAACTGAAATAAATACCCCTTAGTCCCATATATTTTAGCATTCAGGTTCCATGGCCCAACTAAAATAATTCACACGAATGAAATATAAATCACACAATTGAAATAAAACTAATTGGGAAATGTATACCATAGAGAGGGGGTCCTTCCTCTCTTGCCATATTCTACCAAGAAGGACTACAATGAAGAACTCTTGATTTGCAACAATAAAATCTTTATTCCAACATCGAAATGATTACAATCCTTCTCTTCAATATAAAAACACTTTAATTCCTTCACTAATGAACTAAACTCATTGCTCCCATATTTATACATATAGGAAGAGGAGTTACAACAAAAGATCATATCCTAAACAAATGGATCTTATAACAAACAAATCCTAGATCCTAAACATTTGGATCTCCTCCACTAAATCTTGGATTTGATCTAAAAGAGTTTGAATAAAATAACATCAGATTCTGTGAGATCCATGTGCTCAAATTCGTGGATATGACTTGACACTTGGCCAAACCACTTAGCTACATAATTGCATGCTAGTTAGACCAGTTTTGAAATCTCAATTGTATGCCCCTTGTTTTGCACGTTTTGTGGATTTTCCTCATGAATCACCCAAATGACCGCATTCTGCAAAAAACCCATATTTTATATTTTCGAGATTCCTTTCTATCTGGTCAGAAATGATGTGGAAAGTGTGACTACCAGAACTACCAATTAGCCGCATAATGTTATAAGTAATCTAGAAAATCACAATATCTATTCTAAGTAATCATTAAAGCATGGGAAATCAACCACTTTAGTGTAAGTATTACACATGAATCTTATATAAGATATAAATGAACAAATAAAGGAATATAAGTGATTAAGAGAATCATAATGAGAGGTAAAGTGAATGAAATATGTCTAAATGGAATCATAGAACGTGTTATTTTTGAGGTCCAACAAGGGTCAAAGTTCTGTCTTTTTTCATCATATTCTTCTTCAACCGGTCATGTCACTTAAGCATCATTTTTTTTTTTGTCGTTGTTGGTTGTTGAGAAAGGATTCCCCATAGATAACCAGTTTTATTCATGGATATGGGTTTCCTCCATCCCTTGATTTCCCTAGCATATCACATAGATTAACTCACTTTGGTTCGTTGAATTTGCATGTCGTTCCTAGAAATTGCTTGTAGGAAATCCCTCACTTGGGTAGATGGATCAATCCCTCCATCATATGCATTTTCCATCTAGTCGGTGATAGAGCCTTCCACCCATGACACTCTAGTATAGGGACCCATTTTTCATTTTGGTTCCCATGTTGTTATATCCTCCTATGGATTGGGAGTCTAGTTAGTCTCCATACTAGATTTGATCCACATGTAGTTCTTCTCATCATGTTGATAGCCACACCCTCTGGACTCCCCATGTTTTGGTTTTTATTTGTTGGATTTCCACTTATCATAAGCCACCCACTTCATCCATATAGTGACCAACCTTCATTTTTATTCCTCCATTCACCCACCCCCTAGGGGATTTACATTAATGTCCCTACCATCGATTACCTCCATTTGTAGTTTTCAATTTTGTATGACTGCTACTTGATTTTTTTCTAGGACATTTATCTCCTCGTTACCCCTCCACATACCTGGTTGGTTTCCCCCACAAGGATTCGATTTGGATATTGTGTCTTTAGACATATTTGATGGTTTGTTCTATCCTCCATTAGAGTATTACAAATCTTACCTTCTCCTCTCGACCAACCCCATGGGAATCACCAAGAGTGTTTCTCCATTTTCCAATTGGTCTCCTCCACCGAGTTTCTAATTGGATATTATGTCTCTTAGTACATTGGTTTTATTTGTTCTACCCTCCACTAGGATATTACCAATATTCCCTTTTCCTTTGGAGTAACCGCATTGGTTTCCTCAAGAGGGCTTCTTTGCTTTCTAGTTGGTCTCCCCCCATAGGGATTCCAATAAGGTATCATGTCTCTCTACACACTAGTTAGATTGGTTCTATCCTCCATTAGGATATTACCAATCATACCTTCTCCTTATACCAACCCATTTACAATTATCAAGAGGGTCTTATACTTCTCTTGTACTCAATCCATTCTTTGGAAACATTCTTTTGTTTCCCTTGTTCAGAGCATCTAAGATGAGTCACCTTTGTGTCCCACAAAGTCTATTTAGTTTCACATTATGTCATGTTCAGTTTGTCAACACCTTTGTGATTCATACACATCACATGTTTCCCAACTATTGACCTCCAATTGTCCCCACGGTTCCACTGATGTGTCCTTTAAAACCCTTGTGCCCAATAATTGATCGTTCCCTATAGAATGCCAACACTGCATTTATAATATGAACAAGGGAAGTCTTTAGTGCACCTCTCATTTCCTTCCCATCCATCCTTAGTGTTAGTATCTATTTGTCACATTATCATTGTCACCTTGTGTTGGTCCTAAGGTGTCTCTTTTTCCTTGTCTCCAATGAGCCTCCCTTATCAACTTCAACACCTATATTCTAGGGGTTTGACTTGTAGGATTGTACCTTGGAATAATCTTCACCATTTGCAAGCACCCCATCCCATCCAAAGGGAGATATAATTTCCCCTTGACTAGTTTATTTCTCACTTGCTTGACTTCAACTCCTCATCACATGCTTAAGACTCATACACTTGATAGTTCAATGCTCCAGTTGATCATACCACCATCCTGAACATGTGTGAGATGTAGAAGACCTAAGGAGGGGGTTTCCCTTCAATTAGTTTTTACACGTCAAAATTCAACGCTTGCATAATGTGTCCAATGAGGTGCAAGCGCCACATTTTAAGTGTCACAAACGTCACATCCTAGGTGTCGCAAGTGTCGTAAGTGTTGCAAATAAAATATAGAAAGTGTCTCAAGTGTCATAACATACTTCATACACTCTTAGTAAGTGTCACAACTCAATCGACACCATAGAAACACTTGCCCTAACCCCTAAATCATGTTAGAAGAAAAATCCCCATCATTTTTTAGTTGAGACATACCTTTCTACCAGGGATTTTGACCATTCTTGGACATTTAAGAAGGTTGGCGCTCACCTAACTATGCTTAGGGAGCGCCAGGGATCACTACACCTGGTTAAGGGGGTGCCATGGTGCCCTGTCTTCATCTTTATGGGGGTGCTAGTGTTGGTTGAGGGAATCAAGGCGAATCCCACCTTCTAAGGGACAACTCTGAAGGTTGGGATTTGTTTAGCTCAAGTCTTACTCTATGGCCCTATTTAAGGAAAAGAATCATAACCTATGGAGCCATATCCTCAAAAAATTCAAAAAATAATCAAGGTGGGTAAGCCTCTCAAAGCCTATAAATTGGAGGCATTTCCATGGTGAAAGGGGGGGGAAGAAATCATAAAAGCATGAATATTTTGATCTTGGTTCATTCATGCAAGGGTTTGGACGAGGAGATCTTGGAGAGGATACTACAACATCAATCATGGTTTGTAAGTATTCACTTTTGGGTTCTCATTGAATGTACTTTGCCTATTTCCTTCAAGCTTGTGCATTCTTGCATGTGCTTGTCTATTGTTACTTTACTGTAGATGAATTTGTTTTACCTAATCAACTACAGTAGGAGATATTTGTTTCTCTTTGCTACCTATTTCATGTATCAATTTGTGCTAGTGGAGTTTGAGGATGAATCTCACAGATTGGAAGTAGTGAAGACAAACTTCTTAAAAAGGCACATCATGCCCTTTCTCCTCCTCTCTTTTTGATAGGTTTAAATGAGTTTAAAGGGATGTTAGTGCTCATTTGTAGTGTTTTTGTCTTGGTATAGGGGTCTGGTAATAAAAGGGAGATTTCACATATCCGTAGAGGAAATATTATGTAACAGTAGTCTTCTGCATGTTTCGGCATCAACAATCACTTCCAAAGCTATGAATTTGTAACATTCCCAGTTCTAATCCCCGCAAATTATAATGTAATTGTATAAATGTGAATTAGGCTAGTGAGCCGATGTGTTGGGGAAAAGAGCTCATATTGATTTAATGTGGTTGGGGTCCAATTTGCATATTAAGAACATTGAAATAATTAATAAAAGTAATAAAAGTAATAATTGTTGGTTGTGATATGAAAGAGATGAAGAATGATAGGGGGATATGATTCCATAAGAGAGAGGGGTCCAAAGGGGAATTATTCATGGGTATTAATCCAACCCACATTCCTGAAATTATTATCTTTGTGTATAACCTTTTATTTGTTGATTGAGTATATGATAATCCAATCATTTAAACTCGTGTAAGAGGGTGGGTGTGAGTGGTCACATCCCATAGTTATTGGATAGCATGGGGTGAAGTACAATCATCCTTGATAAGAGAGTGAGTCAAGCAAGAAAGGAAGAAGAGGAAATTTGTATGTAGATTAGGGATAGTTTTTACATAAATGTTTTGGGTAACAAAGGAGGAGCAGAGGGTTGGGAAGAGGACCAACCATGGTATACCTGAAGGTAGTCATTTTTTGGTTATGTTTTGATATGAAGAAATAGACCCATGTCCTATAAAATCGGGTTGTAATCTTGTGGTGCGATTTCGTGTTGAGGAAACATATCAAGAGCCTTGTGAAGGTTTCTTTGAGAACTCTTGAAGCAGCTGAAAGTTCCCATATCCTAGCTGAAGAATTATTGACCAACCGAATGCACTAGAAACCCTTATAAACGAATGATACAAACTGATGGATTGTGAGCATTGAAGGGGGTACATTACTTCAGTAGTGTAGGTTGTGGGGAAAAGAGAGAGTTGGAGGTTTGGAACTGCTGTGAGAATATAACCTGGGTTTGGGGATGCTTTGGGGGGAGAGTGGATAGCCACTGGGACAGATATCCTTGTGGACTCATAGCCTCATCTCGGGGGTGGCTTGTTGATGAGAGAAAATGATCAACAATGCTTATGGCTGGGAGGTTCATCCTTCGTTTGTAGCTAGTTGGTTAATCATTAACAAATAAGTGTTTATGTTATGTTCTTATGTTAATTTCGTTGTGTAAATGGTTTTTATGAATTATGTATGTTTATTGTTTGATGGAATAGTTGTATTCATGTTTAATATACGCTGTTAGATGCATTTAGAATTGTGGTATCGGTCAAATGGTCAAATCTGTGTTTGATTTGTAGCTGGTAAGCTACAAGAATTTAGTTAGCATTAAATCTCTATATTTGATGAGATTCTGCAAGTAATGTTGCTCAGTTGGGCGCTAAGTTCGTTACATTAAGTCTGTTGATATATATATATATATATGAAATAATGATGCTATGATATTTGAATAAAACTAATGATGGATTGTGTATCCAGGAAACTTGGTTACAGCATGATGCTATTGTTTCTTATGGTATCCATCCATACGAAGACAAAAGGAGGATGGTGGGAATGTTGATCAAGAGATTGGAAAAAGGAACCTGTGAGCTTCTACAAAATACCAGTTGATAACCAAATTTGAGACAAACATAATGAGAATAAATCTCATGCATGGGAATTTTTATTTTCTTGTATAACTAGATTTGAGAAATTAATAAATGGGGAACTATTATGATATGCTAACAATTTGTTTGGTTGCAAGAAAATTGAGAAAATTACAGGAAGAATGGTCTTGGATATGGCAGTGATGTAAGCCATATAGAATAATGATACTTGTTGTTGCAATGACCAAGAAATTATGAACAGAGGATTCATGTTTGGAAAAATTTGTTTTCCTGTGTAAAACAGATTTGGAATTTTATAATTGAAAGTTGTATGATGGTGTCTCATATTGAATGTATGCATATGATGCAGATGGGATGATTTCCACGGGTTATATATTGCTAGTGGAAGTCTAGCAGAAAGTTGGCAATTGTCTACATGAGAACACCGTGGAAAATGATGAACCTCCTGAGAAACTGTATAACAATGAAAGGGATGTCTGATCCTAGAGGGTGAGTACAATAAGAAGAACCAGGTTGTCAGACCTGAAGAGTGAAATCTTGTGTGAGTTTCACTATCAAAGAACCGGGTTGTGAGGCCTGAAGAGTGAACTCCTATGTGAGTTGCACTGTCAAAGAACTAGGTTGTCAGGCCTAAAGAGTGAACTCCTATGTCAGTTGCACTATCGAAGAACCAGGTTTTCAAGCCTAAAGAGTGAACGCATGTGTGAGTTGCATTGCTGAAGAACCAGGTTTCCAGGCCTAAAGAGTGAACTCATGTGTGAGTTTCACTGCAACAACAAGGTTGTTGTTGGTTATTTTACTGATATTCTTCCTAGCAGTGAGTCCCTTGAGTTCCCAGTCGTGATATTCCTAGTTACCTATGCTAGAGAGACCTTAATAACGAATGGTTCAACCCGATGGACTGAGGATAATGAAGGTGGCACATTCCTTAAGTCAACCCTAATAAATGAATGGGATTCCATTCCTTGGCTTGAAAAGGTCAATGGGAAGAGAGCTGGTGGAAATTGCGATAGTTGTAGGAGAATGGAAATGGCTTATATATATGTTTTGGTATAGGGTGCCTTTGTATTTATTATTTTGGGGGTTGTAGTGCCTATGTATCTGTGGTATTGGGGCCATAATGCCTATGTAATTTGTTTAGGCTGGAATTCCTGTGTGATTTGAGGCCAGAGAGCCTATATGTTAATTATTGGTCGAGGAGCCAAAATTGTAAAATGAAATTACACCTCTAAGGTGTTGTGCACTAAGGAAAATGAAAAAATAAGGAGTAGGGGATGTAGCATCCCCATTTCTAATCCCCACAAATTATAATTTAATTGTATAAATGTGACTTAGGCTGGTGAGCCGATGTGTTGGGGCGAAGAGCCCATATTGATTTAATGTGGACATGAGCTGATTTGCATATTAGGAACATTGAAATAATTAATAAAAGTAATAATCATTGGCTGTGATACGAAAGAGATGCATAACATTGGGGGGCTATGATTCCATGAGAGAGAGGGGTCCAAAGGGGAATTATTCATGGATATTAATCCAATCCACATTCATGAAATGATTATCTTTGTGTATAACCTTATATTTGTTGATTGAGTGTATGAGAATCCAATCATTTAAACTCATGTAAGAGGGTGGGTGTGAGAGGTCACATCCCATAGTTATTGGAGATCATGGGCTGAATTACAATCATCCTTGAGAAGAGTGTGACTCAAGCAAACAAGAAAGAAGAGGAAATTTGTATGCAGATTAGGGACAGTTTTTACATACACATTTTGGGCAACAAAGGAGGAGCACGGGGCTGGGAAGAGGACCAGCCATGGTATACTTGAAGGCAGTCATTGTTTGGTTATGTTTTTCTATGAAGAAAGAGGCTTACATGCATGTAAAATCGGGTTGTAAACCTGTGATGCAATTTCATGTCGAGTAAACATTTCAAGAGTCTTTTGAAGGCTATTGTGAGAACTCATGAAGCAACTGAAAGTTCCTAGATCCCAATTGAGGAATTACTAGTCAAGCGAGTGCACTAGGAACCCTGATAAATGAATAATATATCCCAAGGGACTGTGAGCAATGAAGGGGGTACATTCCTTGGGTAGTGCAGGTTTTTGGGAAAAGAGAGAGCTGGAGGTTTGGAAATGCTATGAGAATAGAACCTAGGTTTGGGGTTGCTCTATGTGGAGAGTGGATATCCAGTGGGTCGGATCTCCTTGTGGACTCATAGCCTCAACTCAGGGGTGTCTTGTTGATGAGAGAAAATGATCAGCAATGCCTATGGATCGGAGGTTCATCCTTCATTTGCATCCAGTTGGTTAATCATTAATGGATAAATGTTTATGTTCTATTCTCATGTCAATTCCGTTGTGTAAATGGTTTATATGAATGTTGTGTGTTTATTGTTTGTTGGAAAAATTGTATTCATGTTTAATATATGCTATTATATGCATTTAGAATTGTGGTATCAGTCAAATGGTAAAATCTGTGTGTGATATGTAGTTGTTAAGCTACAGGAATTTAGTTAGCATTAAATCTCCAAATTTTATGAGTTTTTGCACATAATGTTGCTCAGTTGGGCATTGGGTGCATTACATACTTTACCTATTGTTCTTTGGATGCCGGGCCTATGCATACTCTTTCACTCTTTAGTGCCATTGGACCCTCCCCTTTCGACATCAATGCCTCCATTCTAGGGGTTAGTCATGTGTACCTTGGAACCTATCCACCACTCTGATGGGTTACCTTGGACCAAGTCGAGAGTGTCATCATTGCTCTCAGACTTGGTAGGATATTTCCTACTTAATTCAATCTCATCATTGTTTTGTTGAGACTCATACATACATCCATGATTCAGCCTCACATGCAGTTCCTTAGATTTGATTGGCTCTGTTCCATTTCTCTCAAATCCCTCAGGTTGAGATTCCCTTCTATCAGCTCATAACAATTATTTGGAGACCCTTTCCTGTTCAGTAGGGCTTCTCTAGTTACTTCTACTCCCCTTCTACAACTTGGGGGCATCGGCCCTTATGTACTCATATTATCCAATGTTAGGATGTACATCTGGTATTTCCATCCATATATATGTATATGAGACCGATTATGTCATTTTGATGTTATTTGGCCATGTCTTTCCCTTGCCATATTGTACTTGAAACCTCTTGATTGTCTCACTATTGTATTCATTACCATGAGTTACCTCGACAATCATGGGTATGCCTACCTTGTCCCATTGAGATTATGTACCTCACCACCTTGTGACCCTTTTGTTGGCAGGTGATATTTTTTGGCCCCTTCAGTAGTTGGTTCTCTTTCCTGTACCATTTCTCTCCCTCCTCGGTTGCATCATTTATCAATGAAATAAAACTATAATGTATTTCGGTCATACGATGTGATCCTAACCTCATACATCAAGGGGCATCTACTATCACCCAAAAATTTCTCACCTAGCCCAAATTGTTAGGATTACTAAAATACACCATGTATGGTATGGGTATCCCATTTTAACACCCACTTTTACATCCCTTTTCACTAAAATAACTTATTAAACCACTTTTCCTAAAGTTATTTTATGACTTTTTCCTCTTGAAATTATCCAAAAAAGGAAAAATTAAAAGTAATGGTTACAATTGATTTGGTCAAATAATCATATTTTATTATTTTGACCCT
>JASDQU010107808.1:245047-259385 GCA_032191745.1 Picea mariana
CTCACATAAACTTGGGCATTTTGGCAGACAAATCCACATAAACCCATGACGATAACAACAACCAGTACTAGCGATGAACACAATATTAACTATTGAGAACCAAGTACAAAAGTGAGCCCTCTGAGAGCTTGAAGAGCATCCTTTGTAGTGTTTCTACGATGACTGGGATGTGGACGACCACAAACCAAACCACAACACCTCACCTACTCAACTCTCCATTTCAATTCCTCTCTTGTCCTTGTGCTTTGAATCAACCCTAGGGATTTGTAGGTGCAAAGAATGCTAAAAGGAGCGACTCTCCATTTCAATTCTTCTCTTGTCCTTCTGCTTTGAATCAACCCTAGTGATTCGTAGGTGTAAAGAATGCTAAAAGGAGAGTGAAAGGAAGTGACATACTTGCATTGGGATATAAGTTAACCTAGGGATTCCTAAACTGAGAGACATATGAGAGGAGATTCCAGAAAGAAATGAAGATATTATGAAAACAACTCATATGGATTATAATAATTATATTCTATGATTATATAAGTGGGCTTAATGGTTAAGAACTTGGGAAACCATTTCTCATACTTTATAGGTATTTGTAGAGGGTAACCTGAGATAGAATACATATCCAAGGGTTTGAAGATATTGAATGCCCATTGCTTTTGAGCCATTGTAGGAAAAGGAAGGTTTCCACCAAATAAAGATTTCACTATGGGTGAGTTTCGGGGAACCTTTCTCTTGTATGCCTTAGGAGGTTAGTGTACCTCCTTGAACTTTGTGGAGTTAGATATAAGAACTTGGGAATTTTTTTGCAAAAGGATATGTCGTTGGAGAGGAAAATTTTATCACAGGATTTGTACTTGTGCAAATCCAAGCACAAGTCCCCCAAATCTATGTAACTATGGAAAATCCTACCTCTATCACCTTAGTAAGAAATCCCCTCATTTTAGTGATGGAGGAGGTCCACCACATGGGAGTCTTCTTTGTGACCACAAGGGATCAAAGTAGCAAGTAAAGTAGCCAAGCCTACTGCACTCTCTCTTGATCACCTAAAGATTAGTATAGCGGAAGGGAAACTAATAGGTATAAGGATGTTTGAGTATCGACCCATAACAAGAACAATTTATAGCATATGTGTGATGGTTTCCAAGTACAAACATGAAATTTAGACCTCATAAGACACTAAACAATGAAAATTTGCAATGGATGTTATGAATTTGCAGTAGTAGTCTTATAACATCAATATGAGTTCATAACAACAATAATAAAAAGAGCTTAGAATCTCAACAATTGACCAAGAAAATTAAGCATGCATCACATAGAACATTATCCAATTTCTTAAGAGAAACTTTGATCAAGTTAAACCACCTTTACAAGAGTCTATGTAGCAAATTAAATTGCATTTAGATGGATGTAGAAAACTTTTTCAACATCAACAAGTTTAATAGGGAGTTACTGAATATTAGTGTTAACAAAATTAGTAGAAAGCTTGAGACAATTGAAAGAGAATTCTTGTTCATCAATTTCATCACAATAGAGCTATAAAACTAGTTCCTTTAAGGGCTATGGAGTCTTTACAACAACAATAAAACAATGCTTGAAGATAATCTAGAAAATACTAAGAGGTAGGGCTTAAACTCTAAGGTGCAAGCACATTAGGGACTTAGGGTTTAATCTTTGAGGAGAAGGATTGCTAGAGTGCAAGCACTTTTGGGCTCTAACAACCTTTTTTCCCTCCTTAATACTTCAACTAGGTCAAGAAATCAAGTGTCTAGGGATAAAATCCAAAAGTGATAGCACTTTAGGGCTTTAGGATGCTAACCCTAGCAAGGGGACTTTACCAATTTTGAACAAGAAAAGCCTTGTGAGAGGAGGAAGCACTTATGCTCCTCTCTTAGGGTTCCACCAAGCAAGATGTCTAGCATGAAAAAGAGAAATTACCATGAATATTAATAGCACAAAGATAAAATTGCAGAAATTTCAATTACTTCACCAAGATAGCATAAGATAAAACCATAATTGAAGAAATTTCATCCAAATAAACCAACAAAAGCATCCACAAATTGATCCTCCAAGCAAGTCGCATTAGTGTAGAAGAGAAAGATAGCCAAGTTGGGAAAAAATTTCAGACTTGTTCTCACAAATGGTGAGGAATTATGATGAGAAATGAAAATGAGATGGTCCTCTATTTATATGAGGCCATATGAACCAATTTGTCCAGTTAAAATTGTCAACAACAAATTAAAATAGGATTGACCCCCTTCATTTTCCTTTACCATTTGCAAAAAATGAAAAATACATAAAGTAAAACCCTAAAAAGGGTGATGTCATGCCCTAGGAGGGTGACATAGGGTTGTAAAGTGAGACGTCAAGCCTCAAGAGAAGAACGTTGGGCTTCAAAAGGCCATATGTCATGCTCTCAAGTGAAAAAGTGTCAGGTCATGTGTCTTCTCCTATCAAACCACCTCTGGAACCACATCATCCATCAAACCCTAGCCTCTAAGGTGATGTCAAGGGATGAAGGATGACGTCCTAGGCCTCCAAAGGCCACATCCAAGTATAGAAGGTGATGTCATATGCAATCCATCATCCTCCACCAGGAAAGGTCCTACAAAGACAAACAAGTACGCCCTCCAAGTGTCGACAAGTCATATGAATCATGTTAAGTAAGTCACATTAATAAAAGAGCCACCCAAACAAGTGCATCAAATCCCCCCTTTTCAAATTAAAAAAATTCTCAAAGATCTTATAAACTTTTCCAAACTTAGGTATGGGAGGCGTTTCGTGGTGCCCTATTAGGTAGGCCAATCCCCGAGTCAAGGAATGTTTCTCAAGAAGATCCTATCTAGATCATGTAATGAGTATGAGATGGATTGGGGAAAGACTCTTTGGCATGGGGTTCTTAACATATCAAGGGTTCATATTGTCTCATTTATGGGTTCCTTTGTGGAGGGTGTGCTACATCCTTGAGTTCCCTTTGTTTGTAATGCAACCTTTTTCCAAGCCCTTTATTTTATTTTTCATTAAGTCTGAACATTGAGTGATATGTGCAATGGAAATAAAAGAGCACCTCAATGAACTACCCCATCAAGCGAGAAACTTTTTCCTTATTCATTTTTATTTAAAATTCCTTTATTCATTCATAGAAGCATTTCATGGCTCTCGGGAATTTATGGAAAGCATTTATGTATGATGTCAACTACAACACCTTTGGGCCTTTAGCCCCTTCTTCCCATGAAATGAGATACATATTTTTCTTAGGGTCAATTCACTCGAGAACCCAAAATATGAGGAAGCGGAGGGGGAAAAGTGTGGAAAGTGGTGAGTATGAGTGGGAATAGTACCATGGCCCTTCAAGGAAATCCCCAGTAGAAAAATTGTTCTCGAGGGTGACCAACTTACTAGGATACCATGTCAACCACCAAGGTGAAATTAGGAAAAATATATGATTTCCAAGAAAATGATCCATAATCAAGAAATGATTGTTTTCAACATGCTTAAATGCTTCAAATATTAAAGTGACACTTACCATGAGACTGGACTTGTTACCTCATGAAGCAAGACATGTTGTCTTCTAGGAGCGAGGTTGGTGTAGTGGATCTTTCTCTGTTTCCGATGTGGGATGTGTTATCCATTCGAATCTCGACACTCCATGTCTGCTACCTACAAGCCTCGAGACATCATCTCCTTAGTTACCCCTAGGTTGGGGGGGTAATAGTCCCAAATGCACAATTTCCTCCTAGTGATCTTATGAATGTTGATAGTTGATGCTTCAACATCGTCATCATTGTTTGTGACAATCCAAAGTGGGTACCATGCAACACCCTCTCTTCCACATGTATTTTCCCCCATATACCTTATGTAACAAGTGAATTCCAATTATTTGGATCATTATCGTAGCCATCACCTAGGTCTCCAACTACTCAATGTCCCCCATATTGATCACATAATCACATATTTAGGAACCAAGAATGCAATGTTAGTCTACGAATTCCTCCACTCACCTCCCTCGAGGCAGCATGGGTGGTGTCTCTATCACCACCCCTAGCTTAGGAAACCCTATAAAGAAATATATGATGTGCATCATAATCTCCAAATTCTTCCCCTGCAACATGAAATCCCCTTCTTTCAGATCCCAGTACCTCACTATGCTTGATAGGATCCCCTCTCCTACCCACATCAATGGGTTCTCAAAGAAATTGACCAACCCATATTGAATTAGTGCCCTTCTCACGGTTGGGTCCACTTGAACCTTGGCACACATTTCCTCAAAGTCCCTTTCTCTCCATTACACCCTAAAATCTACCATATCTACAAAAAACCACTTTTTGCTGGGGAATTTAATCATCAAAATCATCATTAACTTCACCCACACATTCATCGCTCCATTACGGGCCTTCCTGGAAATTTTGGGACCTCGATGTTAGTTTTGACCAGTGTAGATATTACCCCTAGCAACTGAGTTGGTCAATGCTAGTATCAATGGCATTTAATGCATTGGCCAATGCACTTATTCCCCCCAATAAGTGCATTGGACTCATAAAATTTTCTAGGTTTGCCCCACTCACAAAATATCCCTTAAACTAAGAAAGTACTCAACAGAAATTGAAGAGCATAGTTAGGCCACCAACCTAATAGTCGCACCACTAGTTTTCAACAGTTAGTTCTCCCATAGTGAGCTCAGCAAGATTTACAAACTTCTCCTCCTCTCCACATTTATCCTCGACCACTAGTGACAATGACTTGGAAAAATGGAGGGAAACCATTCTTATAGAAAACCCCATTTTTATTTAATTGATGTTGGGGACTCATACGAACTCCGATTGATGCATTGTTCGCATCATCGGATTCTTATTTCCACACTCTTCAAAAGGATACTTTTAGATTTTTTAGATTTGACACTTCATATGGAAGCCATTTTTTCAAGGGTTGTCTAGAAATTCAATTGCTTAAACTGCTTTACATTAAATTATCAACCAGGGAGCTCGTAAGCTTGTGAGATACCGGAAAAATATATGCAAGATCAGGCCACTAACCCTAAGCTAAGCAATCTGAATCAAGTAGAGTAAAGAAATTTTAGCACTATGATCACAGTAATGATCTTAATCACTCCTTAATATTTAACCCTTAGTTCCATAGATTTTATCATTTTGATTCCATGGCCTACAAATTTCACCATTTGGTTATGTCAGTCAATGATTGGTTGATTAAACGTTAATATACCAAATAGAATGAATGAATTGAAATAACTCACACAACTTAAATAAATACCCCTTAGTCCCATATATTTTAGCATTCTGGTTCCATGGCCCAACTAAAATAATTCACACGATTGAAATAGAAATCACACAACTGAAATAAAACTAATTGGGAAATGTATACCATAGAGAGGGGGTCCTTCCTCTCTTGGCATATGCTACCAAGAAGGACTATAATGAAGAACTCTTGATTTGCAACAATAAACTCTTTATTCCAACATCAAAATGATTACAATCCTTCTCTTCAATATGAAACACTTTAATTCCTTCACTAATGAACTGAACTCATTGCTCCCATATTTATGCATATAGGAAGAGGAGTTACAACAAAAGATCAGATCCTAAACAAATGGATCTTATAACCAACAAATCCTAGATCCTAAACATTTGGATCTCCTCCACTAAATCTTGGATTTGATCTAAAAGAGTTTGAATAAAATAACATCAGATTCCATGAGATCCATGTGCTCAAATTCATGGATATGACTTGACACTTGGCCAAACCACTTAGCTACATAATTGGATGCTAGTTAGACCAGTTTTTGAAATCTCAATTGTACGCCCCTTGTTTTGCACGTTTTGTGGATTTTCCTCATGAATCACCCAAATGACCACATTTTGCAAAAAACCCATATTTTATATTTTCGAGATTCCTTTCTATCTGGTCAGAAATGATGTGGAAAGTGTGACTACCAGAACTACCAATTAGCCGCATAATGTTATAAGTAATCTAGGAAATCACAATATATATTCTAAGTAATCATTAAAGCATGGGAAATCAACCACTTTAGTGTAAGTATTACACATGAATCTTATATAAGATATAAATGAACAAATAAAGGAATATAAGTGATTAAGAGAATGATAATGAGGGGTAAAGTGAATGAAATATGTCTAAATGGAATCATAGAATGTGTTATTTTTGAGGTCCAACAAGGGTCAAAGTTCTGTCTTTTTTCATCATATTCTTCTTCAACCGGTCATGTCACTTAAGCATCATTTTTTTTGTCATTGTTGGTTGTCGAGAAAGGATTGGCCATAGATAACCACTTTTATTCATGGATATGGGTCTCCTCCATCCCTTGATTTCCCTGGAATATCACATATATTAACTCACTTTGGTTCGTTGAATTTGTATGTCATTCCTAGAAAGTGCCTGTAGGAAATCCCTCACTTGGGTAGATGGATCAACCCCTCAATCATATGCATTTTCCATCTAGTCGGTGATAGAGCCTTCCACCCATGGCACTCTAGTATAGGGACCCCTTTTTCATTTTGGTTCCCATGTTGTTATATCCTCCTATGGATTGGGATTCTAGTTAGTCTCCATACTAGATTTGATCCACATGTAGTTCTTCTCATCATGTTGATAGCCACACCCTCTGAACTTTCCCGGTTTTGGTTTTTATTTGTTGGATTTTCACTTATCATAAGCCACCCACTTCATCCATATAGTGACCATCCTTCATTTTTATTCCTCCATTAACCCACCCCCTAGGGGATTTACATTAATGTCCCTACCATCGATTACCTCCATTTGTAGTTTTCAATTTTGTATGACTGCTACTTGATTTTTTTCTGGGACATTTATCTCCTCGTTACCCCTCCACATACCTGGTTGGTTTCCCCCACAAGGATTCAATTTGGATATTGTGTCTTTAGACATATTCGATGGTTTGTTCTATCCTCCATTAGAGTATTACAAATCTTACCTTCTCCTCTCGACCAACCCCATGGGAATCACCAAGAGCATTTCTCCATTTTCCAATTGGTCTCCTCCACCGAGTTTCCAATTGGATATTATGTCTCTTAGTACATTGGTTTTATTTTTTCTACCCTCCACTAGGATATTACCAATATTCCCTTTTCCTTTGGAGTAACTGCATTGCTTTCCTCAAGAGGGCTTCTTCACTTTCTAGTTGGTCTCCCCCCATAAGGATTCCAATACGGTATCATGTCTCTCTACACACTAGTTAGATTGGTTCTATCCTCCATTAGGATATTACCAATCTTACCTTCTCCTTGTACCAACCCATTTACAATTATCAAGAGGGTCTTATACTTCTCTTGTACTCAATCCATTCTTTGGAAACATTCTTTTGTTTCCCTTGTTCAGAGCATCTAAGATGAGTCACCTTTGTGTCCAACAGAGTCTATTTAGTTTCACATTATGTCATGTTCAGTTTTTCAACACCTTTGTGATTCATACACATCACATGTTTCCCAACTATTGACCTCGAATTGTCCCCACGGTTCCACTGATGTGTCCTTTAAAACCCTTGTGCCCAATAATTGATCGTTCCCTATAGAATGCCAACACTGCATTTATAATATAAACAAGGGAATTCTTTAGTGCACCTCTCATTTCCTTCCCATCCATCCTTAGTGTTAGTATCTATTTGTCACATTATCATTGTCACCTTGTGTTGGTCCTAAGGTGTCTCTTTTTCCTTGTCTCCAATGAGCCTCCCTTATCAACTTCAACACCTATATTCTAGGGGTTTGACTCATAGGATTGTACCTTGGAATCATCCTCACCATTTGCAAGCACCCCATCCCATCCAAAGGGAGATATAATTTCCCTCTGACTAGTTTATTTCTCACTTGCTTGACTTCAACTCCTCATCACATGCTTAAGACTCATACACTTGATAGGTCAATGCTCCAGTTGATCATACCACCATCCTGAACATGTGTGAGATGTAGAATACCTAAGGAGGGGGTTTCCCTTCAATTAGTTTTTACACGTCAAAATTCAACGCTTGCATAATGTGTCCAATGAGGTGCAAACGTCACGTTTTAAGTGTCGCAAACGTCACATCCTAGGTGTTGCAAGTGTCGTAAGTGTTGCAAATAAAATATAGAAAGTGTCTCGAGTGTCATAACATACTTCATACACTCTTAGTAAGTGTCACAACTCAATCAACACCATAGAAACACTTGCCCTAACCCCTAAATCATGTTAGAAGAAAAATCCCCATCCTTTTGTAGTTGAGACATACCTTTCTACCTGGGATTTTGACCATTATTGGACATTTAAGAAGGTTGGCGCTCACCTACCTATGCTTAGGGAGCGCCAGCGATCACTACACCTTGTTAAGGGGGTGCCATGGTGCCCTGTCTTCATCTTTATGGGGGTGCTAGTGTTGGTTGATGGAATCAAGGTGAATCCCACCTTCTAAGGGACAACTCTAAAGGTTGGGATTTGTTTAGCTCAAGTCTTACTCTATGGCCCTATTTAAGGAAAAGAATCATAACCTATGGAGCCATATCCTCAACAAATTCAAAAACTACTCAAGGTGGTTGAGCCTCTCAAAGCCTATAAATTGGAGGCATTTCCATGGTGAAAGGGGGGGGAAGAAATCATAAAAGCATGAATATTTTGATCTTGGTTCATTCATGCAAGGGTTTGGACGAGGAGATCTTGGAGAGGATACTACAACATCAATCATGGTTTGTAAGTATTCACTTTTAGGTTCTCATTGAATGTACTATGCCTATTTCCTTCAAGCTTGTGCATTCTTGCATGTGCTTGTCTATTGTTACTTTACTGTAGATGAATTTGTTTTACGTAATCAAATAGAGTAGGAGATATTTGTTTCTCTTTGCTACCTATTTAATGTATCAATTTGTGCCAGTGGAGTTTGAGGATGAATCTCACAGATTGGAAGCAGTGAAGACAAACTTCTTAAAAAGGCACATCATGCCCTTTCTCCTTCTCTCTTTTTGATAGGTTAAAATGAGTTTAAAGGGATGTTAGTGCCCATTTGTAGTGTTTTTGTCTTGGTATAGGGGTCTGGTAATAAAAGGGAGATTTCACCTATCCGTAAGGGAAATATTATGTAACAGTAGTCTCCTACATGTTTCGGCATCAACAATCACTTCCAAAGCTATGAATTTGTAACATCCCCAGTTCTAATCCCTGCAAATTATAATGTAATTGTATAAATGTGAATTAGGCTAGTGAGCCGATGTGTTGGGGAAAAGAGCTCATATTGATTTAATGTGGTTGGGGGCCAATTTGCATATTAAGAACATTGAAATAATTAATAAAAGTAATAATTGTTGGTTGTGATATGAAAGAGATGAAGAATGATAGGGGGTTATGATTCCACAAGAGAGAGGGGTCCAAAAGGGAATTATTCATGGGTATTAATCCAACCCGCATTCCTGAAATTATTATCTTTGTGTATAACCTTTTATTTGTTGATTGAGTGTATGATAATCCAATCATTTAAACTCATGTAAGAGGGTGGGTGTGAGTGGTCACATCCCATAGTTATTGGATAGCATGGGGTGAAGTACAATCATCCTTGATAAGAGAGTGATTCAAGCAAGAAAGGAAGAAGAGGAAATTTGTATGTAGATTAGGGACAGTTTTTACATAAATGTTTTGGGTAACAAAGGAGGAGAAGAGGGCTGGGAAGAGGACCAACCATGGTATACCTGAAGGAAGTCATTTTTTGGTTATGTTTTGATATGAAGAAATAGACCCGTGTCCTATAAAATCGGGTTGTAATCTTGTGGTGCGATTTCGTGTTGAGGAAACATATCAAGAGCCTTGTGAAGGTTTCTTTGAGAACTCTTGAATTAGTTGAAGGTTCCCAGATCCTAGCTAAAGAATTATTGACCAACCGAGTGCACTAAAAACCTTATAAACGAATGATACAACCTGATGGATTGTGAGCATTGAAGGGGGTACATTACTTTGGTAGTGCAGGTTATGGGGAAAAGAGAGAGTTCGAGGTTTGGAACTGTTGTGAGAATATAACCTGGGTTTGGGGATGCTTTGGGTGGAGAGTGGATAGCCACTAGGATAGATATCCTTGTGGACTCATAGCCTCATCTCGGGGGTGGCTTGTTGATAAGAGAAAATTATCAACAATGCTTATGGCTGGGAGGTTCATCCTTAATTTGTAGCTAGTTGGTTAATCATTAACAAATAAGTGTTTATGTTATGTTCTTATGTTAATTTTGTTGTGTAAATGGTTTATATGAATTATGTATGTTTATTGTTTGATGGAATAGTTGTATTCATGTTTAATATATGTTGTTAGATGCATTTAGAATTGTGGTATCGGTCAAATGGTCAAATCTGTGTTTGATTTGTAGCTAGTAAGCTACAAGAATTTAATTAGCATTAAATCTCTATATTTGATGAGATTCTGCAAGTAATGTTGCTCAGTTGGGTGCTAAGTTCGTTACATTAAGTTTGTTGATATATATATATATATGAAATAATGATGCTATGATATTTGAATAAAACTAATGATGGATTGTGTATCCAGGAAACTTGGTTATAGCATGATGCTATTGTTTCTTATGGTATCCATCCATACGAAGAAAAAAGGAGGATGGTGGGAATGTTGATCAAGAGATTGGAAAAAGGAACCTGTGAGCTTCTACAAAATACCAGTTGATAACCAAATTTGAGACAAACATAATGAGAATAAATCTCATGCATGGGAATTTTTATTTTCTTGTATAACTAGATTTGATAAATTAATAAATGGGGAACTATTATGATATGCTAACAATTTGTTTGGTTACAAGAAAATTGAGAAAATTATAGGAAGAATGGTCTTGGATATGGCAGTGATGTAAGCCATATAGAATAACGATGCTTGTTGTTGCAATGACCAAGAAATTATGAACAGAGGATTCATGTTTGGAAAATTTTGTTTTCCTATGTAAAACAGATTTGGAATTTTATAATTGAAAGTTGTATGATGGTGTCTCATATTGAATGTATGCATATGATGCAGATGGGATGATTTCCATGGGTTATATATTTCTAGTGGAAGTCTAGCAGAAAGTTGGCAATTGTCTGCATGAGAACACCGTGGAAAATGATGGATCTCCTGAGGAACTGTATAACAATGAAAGGGATATCTGATCCTAGAGGGTGAGTACAATAAGAAGAACCGGGTTGTTAGACCTGAAGAGTGAAATCTTGTGTGAGTTTCACTATCAAAGAACCGAGTTGTGAGGCCTGAAGAGTGAACTCCTATGTGAGTTGCACTGTCAATGAACTAGGTTGTCAGGCCTAAAGAGTGAACTCCTATGTGAGTTTCACTATCAAAGAACCAGGTTGTCAAGCCTAAAGAGTGAACGTGTGTGTGAGTTGCATTGCCGAAGAACTAGGTTTCCAGGCCTAAAGAGTGAACTCATGTGTGAGTTTCACTGCAACAACAAGGTTGTTGTTGGTTATTTTACTGATATTCTTCCTAGCAGTGAGTCCCTTGAGTTCCCAGTAGTGATATTCCTAGTTACCTATGCTAGAGAGACCTTAATAACTAATGGTTCAACCCGATGGACTGAGGATAATGAAGGTGGCACATTCCTTAGGTCAACCCTAATAAATGAATGGGATGCCATTCATTGCCTTGAAAAGGTTAATGGAAAGAGAGCCGGTGAAAATTGCGATAGTTGTAGGAGAATGGAAATGGCTTATATATATGTTTTGGTATAGGGTGCCTTTGTATTTATTATTTTGGGGGTTGTAGTGCCTATGTATCTGTGGTATTGGGGCCAGAATGCCTATGTAATTTGTTTAGGCTGGAATTCCTATGTGATTTCAGGCCAGAGAGCCTATATGTTAATTATTGGTCGGGGAGCCAAAATTTTAAAATGAAATTACACCTCTAAGGTGTTGTGCACTAAGGAAAATGCAAAAATAAGGAGTAGGGGATATAGCATCCCCATTTCTAATCCCCACAAATTATAATGTAATTGTATAAATGTGACTTAGGATGGTGAGCCAATGTGTTGGGGCAAAGAGCCCATATTGATTTAATGTGGACATGAGTTGATTTGCATATTAGGAACATTGAAATAATTAATAAAAGTAATAATCATTGGCTGCGATATGAAAGAGATGCAGAACATTGGGGCGCTATGATTCCACAAGAGAGAGGGGTCCAAAGGGGAATTATTCATGGATATTAATCTAACCCACATTCATGAAATTATTATCTTTGTGTATAACCTTATATTTTTTGATTGAGTGTGTGAGAATCCAATCATTTAAACTCATGTAAGAGGGTGGGTGTGAGAGGTCACATCCCATAGTTATTGGAGATCATGGGCTGAATTACAATCATCCTTGAGAAGAGTGTGACTCAAGCAAGCAAAGAAGAAGAGGAAATTTGTATGCAGATTAGGGATAGTTTTTACATACATATTTTGGGAAACAAAGGAGGAGCACGGGGCTGGGAAGAGGACCAGCCATGGTATACTTGAAGGCAGTCATTGTTTGGTTATGTTTTTCTATGAAGAAAAAGGCTTACGTGCATGTAAAATTGGGTTGTAATCCTGTGGTGCGATTTCATGTTGAGGAAATATTTCAAGAGTCTTGTGAAGGCTGATGTGAGAACTCATGAAGCAACTGAAAGTTCCTAGATCCAAATTGAGGAATTACTAGTCAAGCGAGTGCACTAGGAACCCTGATAAATGAATAATATATCCCAAGGGACTATGAGCAATGAAGGGGGTACATTCCTTGGGTAGTGCAGGTTTTGGGGAAAAGAGATAGATGGAGGTTTGGAAATGCTATGAGAATAGAACCCAGGTTTGGGGTTGCTCTATGTGGAGAGTGGATATCCAGTGGGTCGGATCTCCTTGTGGACTCATAGCCTCAACTCAGGGGTGTCTTGTTGATGAGAGAAAATGATTAGCAATGCCTATGGATCGGAGGTTCATCCTTCATTTGCATCCAGTTGGTTAATCATTAATGGATAAATGTTTATGTTCTATTCTCATGTTAATTCCATTGTGTAAATGGTTTATATGAATGTTGTGTGTTTATTGTTTGTTGGAAAATTTATATTCATGTTTAATATATGCTATTATATGCATTTAGAATTGTGGTATCAGTCAAATAGTAAAATCTCTGTGTGATATGTAGTTGTTAAGCTACAGGAATTTAGTTAGCATTAAATCTCCAAATTTTATGAGTTTTTGCACATAATGTTGCTCAGTTAGGCATTGGGTACATTACATACTTTACCTATTGTTCTTTGGATACCAGGCCTATGCATACTCTTTCACTCTTTAGTGCCATTGGACTCTCCCCTTTCGACATCAACGCCTCCATTCTAGGGGTTAGTCATGGGTACCTTGGAACCTATCCACTGCTCTAATGGGTTACCTTGGACCAAGTTGAGAGTGTCATCATTGCTCTTAGACTTGGTAGGATATTTCCTGCTTAATTCAATCTCATCATTGCGTTGTTGAGACTCGTACATACATCCATGATTCAACCTCAGATGCAGTTCCTTAGATTTGATTGGCTCTGTTCCATTTCTCTCAGATCCCTTAGGTTGAGATTCCCTTCTATCAGCTCATAACAATTATTTGGAGACCCTTTCCTATTCAGTAGGGCTTCTCAAGTTACTTCTACTCCCCTTCTACAACTTGGGGGCATCGGCCCTTATGTACTCATATTATCCAATGTTAGGATGTACATCTGGTATTTCCATCCATATATATGTATATGAGACCGATTATGTCATTTTGATGTTATTTGTCTATGTCTTTCCCTTGCCATATTGTACTTGAAACCTCCTGATTGTCTCACTATTGTATTCATTACCATGAGTTACCTCGACAATCATGGGTATGCCTACCTTGTCGCATTGAGATTATGTACCTCACCACATTGTGACACTTTTTTTGGCAGGTGATATTTTTTGGCCCCTTCAGTAGTTGGTTCTCTTTCCTGTACCATTTCTCTCCCTCCTCGGTTGCATCATTTATCAATGAAATAAAACTATAATGTATTTCGGTCATTCGATGTGATCCTAACCTCATACATCAAGGGGCATCTACTATCACCCAAAAATTTCTCACCTAGCCCAAATTGTTAGGATTACTGAAATACACCATGTATTGTATGGGTATCCCATGTTAACACCCACTTTTACATCCCTTTTCACTGAAATAACTTATTAAACCACTTTTCCTAAAGTTATTTTATGACTTTTTCCTCTTGAAATTATCTAAAAAAGGAAAAATTTAAAGTAATGGTTACAATTGATTTGGTCAAATAATCATATTTTATTATTTTGACCCTATCAAGGATAAACACTATTTTG
>JASDQU010107808.1:259498-274130 GCA_032191745.1 Picea mariana
CCCCCCCCCCCCCCAACAATTTCACAAGAGGATAACAATATGATGCATATCATATGATCCATTTTTCATTGTTACCCACAGATCTCCCATTTTTTCATCCATCTCTCTCATTGTGATTTTTGTCCTAGTTTTCCTCCCTTACCATTGAAACCCTAGTTTCTTGAAGGAGGACATCACTATAGCATTACTTATTCAAATCTAGAGGAAGAGGAGATTTGCAACCAACAACCAAACATTCGAGAAAGAAAAAGGACCCTCCCACAGAGAGGCCACCATAGGATCAAGTTCTTCAAAGGTTCATATCCACAGGTGTTATTGTAATAAGATTATTTCCATTATGTATAAAGTTTATTCACATTATTTATATCTATCTATGATTCGGATTATTTTCGAAACGAAATGAAGCAGAGAAGTTACAATGAAGTACTCCTGAAAATTTCCAAAAATGGAGAACTACAAAAATACTTGATTTCTATTAATGAAAGAATTGTAAAGAGACTATAAAAATACAGAGTGCAAGACTCGCTAGAATGGTGGTAGATTTATCTCTGAGAAGAGATGTGACGGCTATGCTCATTCGCCAGAAGATGATTACAATGAGGCTCTGAAGGACTTTTTATGATAAACATGAATGCCAAAACCCTAGACATCCAAAAACCTAACCCTAGGAGATGAAACGTCAAAAGTCATGTGGGCCCCGTTTGGGTAAGTTAGTACATTAATTTCTCAGGGTTGTAACTTTTGCATATGATCTCCATTTTAGGGGCGTGATAGCCCATTAGAAAGGTATTTTCAATAAATACGCAGTACACCATCAAACTCTGACTCCGTCTAGAGTTTGACTATGGTGAGCCAAAAAAAAATTGTTTAGGGCCCCAAAGCAACCCTGAAAGTACAACAAGATGTGTTGACATGAAAACATACAAAATGTGTCAGTTGGATTAGGTGGGAGGCAACTAGTATCCACCTGGAAGATGTGTAGGGCTTTAGACAACCCTAGAAATGTAGAACCCACAATTACAAATAAGTACAGAAGAACGTGTTGAACTAAAAACTGACAAGAGGAGCCAGTTGGAACAGGTGGGTGGCCACCAATATCCACCTAGATAAATCCTCCCCCCTTAGGAAGCAATGGTCTCCATTGTGTTGAGTGCCCAGGGAAGAGGGAAAATCATTTTCTAAATCTGAAGCTTGGTGAGATGCGTGCCTTGCTGGAGAAGTTGTGCTTCTTGGCTTGTGGAAGATTGTCAAAAACCTGTTGTTGGAGGGGTTGAATCAATTCCACCCACCTGTTGTCTCTGGGTTTCATGGGGCATTGTGTAGGCACCATTGTAGATGAAGAAAAAATATATTCTTTCTCTTCGACAATATGTTCTTGTTGGATAGAAGATGTTGAGGTTCCAGTGGTTTTAGTGGTCTTCTATGCATCCTTTGAACAGACTGTGAAGAGGATGAATTTTGTAGTATGAGAGATTACCTTGCGGCATTGTTTTGGTGGAGCAGTAGTCGGAACTAACTTTGGTATCCTATAGAGCTCAACTCACAGAGTAATAATGACACTACGAGGTCTAGACTCATAGAAGGCATGATGTTTCCACATATATGGTTGGCCCAAAACAACATCACTGAAATCAAGAGAGGAAACATCACACACTAGCTCATCCTTGAAGGGATGGATGCCATAGAACAGGAGACATTATTGGATGACACAAAGATCTCAACCCTAGTGAAGCCACCCGATGTTGTATGGTTGCAAGTGTGGTGTTGTCGAAAACCCCAACAGTTTGATGACCTTAGCTGACATGAGGTTATTATGTCTACTGTTATCAAAAATAAAATGCAATGGGGTCCCCTTCACCCACATCTATGAATGGAAGAGGCACACCCCTTCTTCAGGATCTATTGGTTCTTCTGGTTGAATTGTTATGGTTGCAACAATAGCAGTGGGGAATGCATCGGTGATATGTCTTTTTTCAATATTTTATGGATCGGATTCTGAATCAGGGTTCGACTCCATGTATTTCACCTCATCCACAAATGATTGTTTCGAGAGAAAGTCATCGGTGTTGTGCCAGAGGATTTTGTGGAAGTCACACCACTTCCTAATGTCACTCTTCGTATTTCCTTTACCCTTCTTGTTCTATGTCTTGGAATGGCTGTCTAGAGGCTATTGGTTAGGGTTGTCTTTATCATGTTTTGGTTGTTGCATATTTGCAGACCCGAATTCCCATTTGTTCTGGTGCCTAAATTTCTGCTCGATTTTGAAAGCATATCGATAGGAATCCCCTAATGATGAGAGGTTTAGTAAATCCATTTTGGTTTGTATGTACCTATGCAGATCCCCACGACATTTCAAAACCAGATGTTGCTCGAAGTCTTTTATACCCAGCTTGGTGTGCAAGGTATGGAAAGTATTTGTGAACTCCAACACTTTCTGGCTCTTCTCTTGCCACATTGTGGTCCATCTCATGTACTGGTATTCATAGTTATCAACATGATATTATTGTTCTTTGACTGCATCCACAAAAGAATCCCAAGTGGGATCGACCCCATATTTTCCAGATTCCTCTATGGAACGTTGCCCCCAGTAAGTTTCCCACCAATTTTTGACATGGGGGAGAGCCTTGAGGAGTGCAAAGGTGATATTTTCCCTGTCGAAATTTTTTTGAATAGAGAAATAACCTTCTAATAGATTTAACCATTTTTCTAGGGAATCTGCATCTATCTGACCTTAAAATATGGGAATATCAAAACTAACTTGTACCTTGAAGGGATAGGTTCCTCCAAAATGGTCGCTTGATGACAATTCGTTTGTTTCTATCAATAGGCCTTGAAGAATGTGTGAAAAATTATCCATCATTTCACCCCTCTGTCGTGCGAGATCTTGCTCAAGAAACATGTTAATAGAATATCTCACTCCGTCATTTTTCTTTTATGCTGCCATTGAAGGTTTCTTGGGCATGCGAGACTGATTTTCCTCAATAGAGACAAACTTGAGACCCAACTAGTTATACTCGGACCTTGTCGGGGACATGCGTAGAAAAAATGATCAAGAGGAGCCTGCTCTAATAACACTAATCTGGATTATTTTTGGAACAGAATGAACCAGAAAAATTATAATGAAGTACTCATGAAAATTGCTAGAAAAAGAGAAATACAACAATACTTGATTTCTATTAATGAAATAATTGTAAAGAGACTGTAAAAGTACAGAGTGAAAGACTCACTAGAATGGTGGTAGATTTATCTCTGAGAAGATATATGACAGGTACACTCATTCACCAGAATATGATTACAATGAGGCTCTGAAGGAATTTTTGATAAAAATGAATGCCAAAACCCTAGACATCCAAAAACCTAACCCTAGGAGATGAAACACCAAAATTCATGTGGGCCCTGTTTGGGTAACTTGGTACATTAACTTCATGGGGTCGTAAATTTTTCATACAATCTCCATTTTAGGCACATGACAGCCCATTGGAAATATATTTTCGAGAACTACATATTGCATCGTCCAACTCTGGCTCTGTCTAAATTTTGACATGGTGAGCCAAAAAAACATTGTTTAGGGACCTAAAACGTCTCTGGAAGTACAACAAGATGTGTTGTCATGAAAACATACAAAATATGTCAGTTGGATTAGGTGGGAGGCCACCAGTATTCACCTGGAAGATGTGTAGGGCTTCAGATAACCCCGAAAGTGTATAACCCACAATTACAAAGAAGTACAAAAGAACGCGTTGAACTAAAAAGTGACAAGAGGAGCCAGTTGGAACAGGTGGTTGGCCACCAATATCCACCTGGATCAATCTATCTCATTTTGCAGCTGTCACTTTCTTTATTTCATTTCCTTTCATGATAGAACATGTTTTAAAGGAATGTGAATCTATTTTTAAAATAGGTTTTATATGCTTTATATCCATTTTGTATGTGATCTAGCACAACCTCTAGATTTGTAGGTTTGCTTACCCTTGCTATAGATTTTCACCAACACAAATCACTCATTTGGCACATAAGTCTTGGTCATGCTATCCCCTATCCTAGGGATAACTAAGGAGATTATGTCTCTAGGCCCACATGTCCTAGACATGGAGTACTACCAAGAGAAATATGACTTGAGCTTGGCCCTCGAGGGCCCATCTTTTCTTCAACGCCTCCTATCTATCAGGAACAACACCATCCATCCCATCGACCTGGTTTTGAAGTAACAATGGGTATTTCTCCATGAGGTAATGAGTCCAAGTATCATGGTATGTGTCACTATGATTCTCAAAACATTTGAATATGTCCATTGAATTCTCTTTTGTTTCATGACGTTTGCTTGGAAATTATGCTCTTTAACTCAACCATACCTGGGGGGGTGATAAAGTGCCCTAGTAAGTTGGTTCCTTTAGGGATGAGTTGCCATTGGGTGGGTCCATGAAATATCATCATCCATTCCTTTCATACTTACCATTTTTCATCATTATCCCTCCCATGTTTTCCCTACATTGGTTCAAGCATTGGGTTTGCCAAGCTAGTAAGGGTTGTACCTTGCCTTGTGGGAAGAAGGGGCTAAAGGCCCAGAGGGTAAAAGTATTTGGAAAAAGTTAAAATAAAAGATGAAACCTTGAGATTATTCTCTTAGGGATTTCCTAGAAAGTAATAAAAGGCTTCTCGGCAAGAAAAGGGGAATTGTAAAATAAAATATAACTCAAGACCTAGTTGGTGGATAGGAGGTCTCATCATGAGTCGACCTATTAGGTCCATGGGAATGTAGTGGTATGACACTTCCATCCATCTGGTCACCAAACCAGGGTAGTGGATCTTGGTGGCATATCCAAGAGAAAGGGGTTCTCATCATGAGCCAACCTTCTCATTTCCTTGAAATGCTTGTGGGTAATGATGTCACCACTAGTCACCACGTCAGAACAATGTCCTCCAGTTATTCTCTTGAAAAGAAAAAAAACAATAAGACAAAGAGTAAAAGGAATTGAATGGGATAGGAAACAATGGAATCCATGACAAGGTGCAGTTCACCCTCTACAGAGGCACCCACAGGTAAGACCTACATTTCCTTGTCATCACCGCACCCCTTGCCCAAACATTCCCTACACCATCTCATGCATTTACATGACCTAGGTTGGTATTCACTTGGGAAACACCCCACACCTGATGAGGATTATCCCAATAGGACATCTTGAGACCCAACCTGGCTTGTTGAATAACATAACGTCTTTGAGAATTTGTCTAGGTAAAGGGGGGTTTGAGGCACATGTTTGGGTAACTTGATTATTAGATGTGATTGAAATTGCTATGATCCCTGTGACTTATGAGCCCGTGGAGGGTGTACTTTTTGTTGCTGCAGGACCATGCCCAAAGGACAGGTACATATGGGGAGATGATTAGTTCAGACCTCCATGGGGCTTAAATCCCACTAGATGGATGTTGTGACCCCAACCAGGGGCAGAGGGATACCATAGGCTTGCACCAAAGAAAAAGGAGGAAGTTCCACCAGAGACACTTTGGCAGGCCTGAACCTAGGGGGGTCTGTTGACGGGTCCTAAATCCCTTTAGTTCAACAGCAGAAACCAAACCCACCACCGAGGACCAAATAGACTCTGTAGCGTTTAATGGTGGAATGGTTCTCCAGATCTTGCAATCTAGTCAATTAATCGACGGTCTTTACGTTTTCTTGCAAAGGTGTCTCCTTCAGTTTAGACTTTCTCTTTTTGTATTTTCTCTTAGGTGGGACAGATATAGGATTGTAAGCCAGTATAAACCAACTTGGCAACAAAATGAGAAAATACTCTAAAATACTTGAGAAGAGGTTGAGCTTGGGATAACCCGTGACTCAAGCATGCAAACGACAATTCTATACCACAGTCCTAGTACTAATACGTTAACCATGTGAGCATCCAATTACTGTCTGAGATACTAATTATCAGAAAGAAAATACATATGCGATAAGATAATGGAAAGAAAAATAATTCACCTACACTAATTATCCATCACATGATAACACAACGATTCATCTCCATCACAAAGAAAAGAAAAACAAAACATTGCACCAGATAACTTGACAATAGATTTAATTGCTCTTACTCATTACAACATCCGTTCATGAAACAAGATAGGAAATATTTCTTCTCCACGTCCAATCACACATGTAGTTTGATGAAAATATAACTTTGTCTCTGGTCCAAAAGGACTTCTCAATTAAAGCTAGCTCGGAAATATTTCTTAACAAACCAAAAAAAAGAGTTTCTCGCAGCGACCATCGACCTCTGGCTAATTGGTTGATGTTTTTTATTTATAACATAAAATTCAACTGAAAATAACGGCTAAGTGTAGATAAGTAAATAAAATTCTCCACGTGGCATTCTCTTCTAATAGTTTACTAGCAGTCAACTTAAGATATTGTTATAACCCTAAATTGCACCATACATGCTTACCTGGCATCAGGCCATCTCATATCCCTTCTTTGCTAAAGCACTGCTGAACAACTCTTTGAAAATTCTCTTTTTTAAAGGCCCACGTGCCCTACTCCATTACTGCATGTGTGTACACGCTGGCTAACCCAAAACAGCCCGCGTGGACCGACAAAAGCAGGAAAAAAGGAAAGTTGCCGACGGAACACAAAAGATATGGGTGAGTTAACTGAAACTCCTGGCCATGCATGGTCGAGGGTTCGTCCAAATACCTTGCTCCTTTTAGCCTATAAAAGAAGGGGTAGGGGTCCCATTTGGAAGGAGGAAAAATATAGCAAAGAAACTCTGCCCATTTGCGTATTCCCATTGTCCCAACCCTTTAGCCTTTCCTGATGCCAAAGGAGATATAAATCAAAGTAGTTGGAGGATAGTAGAAGAGGAGCCTAGGATCAGGTTCGCGGATCGGTGGCCGGTCTCAGCTTTTGTAAGTTGACTCATTCAAAGTAATAAAGAAAATGCTTTTCTCGTCCCAATTCATGAACTTTTTATAGTTTGATTAGTATACATTTTGATTTCTAACCCGTTAGTATATAAGTAGGATGCATGCATAGTTGTTGCTTGTCTTGTATGCAAGACAACTTTGGAAGAAGTATTGCAAACAAGTAATCAAGTACAATGGAGGGTCGGCACCAAATGTCGGAACTGAGGTAGGTTGATCTTTCCATGCATTTACTAAGAAAAGGGGATTTAAATCTAGGGATGAAGGTAGAAAGTAGTTTTTCTTCGGTCATATCTGCATGCAAAGTCTGAACTCTATTTGCTAGTCCGTAGGGAGATTTCCCTCACAACAGAATTGGCGACCATACTAGGGAGACTCTCTAGGGTTCCTGGAATTTTATTTAGCTTTTGGGTAGTTTTAAAGACTATTTTTTCTTGCCTATTTTTTCTTTTAGTTTCTGTAAGGTCTGAGCTAGCAGAGAGTCTGGTTTTCCATACCATCTTTCTCTGATTTTCTTGACTGTGTTTGTCATGACCCACAGAGGTACACGTGGCCTGCATAAGGTCTACATGCATGTACCCGCGCCCTACTCTCTTACAGCTCACCTGTGAACGCTAGATGAAGAAGTAGCAGTAGCATGTAGAGTTCAGAGAAATTTAGAGGCAGTCAGCCTCTTCCCTGTCAGAATCACATATTCTCAAGGGGTTTTCTAGAATTCTGTCTGAGTCTTGGTTGTTTGCATTCCTATCTTAAATTGTTTTTTCTTTCTCATTTTTCCTTACATTATTTGTTTTTCTGTTAAAAAGAGTGTTCAAGCCTTTCAAGGGATCCTGATTATCAATATCAGTAGTCTCTTCCTGGTTTGTTCTGTCTGTTTTCATTTTTCTCAGAGTTTAGATACACACGCGGCTTGTACAAGGTCAGCCCGTGTGTACACGCCATCTGTATCTATTCAGCGTGTGTTCACACACATGGTGTTAGATTAGCAGTCGCGTGCTAGTACAGGATACTTTTTGTTGAGGGTAAGGCAGTCATCCTTTCCCTTGATAAGAATTATTCCTCTTAGGTGTTTGAATCTCTGTATGAGCAGCATGTAACTTAGGATTAATCTTACTCTTAGCTTGCTTTTTCTCATTTAATAAAAAAAAAAATTGTCATAAAAATAAAAGAATTTTTTAAGGTTTTTAGACAAGTGTAAGAGTCATTTTTTTTTAAATTGCTAGTGTGTGATTTTTGACCTGATTCTTTGCGATCTACGATTAGGCCAGAATTGTTTTTCTTGGTTTTTGCTTGTTGGTATTTTTCTTTTCTGCTTTATCAAGCATTTAAATAAATAAAAAATCTCTTTTCATTTTCTAATTTGGTTGAAGAATGTGGTTCTGCATTATTAGCCAGAGAAAAGTCATTTATTTCATAAGTTTTTGCAGTTTACTTAGATCATAAGTAGCTTGTATTCAAGTGAAATTTCTTTTGAGTTTGTTGTCCAAAATCTTAGAAAATTAAAAATATTTATTTTGAAAAGTTGTTGAAATTGCATTAAGTAAAAGTTTTGTTTCCAGTTTTTTTATTCATTTTTGCTTTCATCTTTTACACAACATCAGTTTCACTTTCATACCCCTTGATGTAAGACAAAGCCATAAAATTAATGTTAAATTTAAAATCTACTAGACTTTTATGTTTGTAGGGTTCACCAACTAGTTCAGGATTAGGGCCTTGGATTAGGTTGGAGAGGAAACTCTTCAAGGCCATTTAAAATCAAACATTGGAGTCTGAGTTAGGGAGTGTCTAATTCTAGTGTCATGAAAGTTATCCGGGACCCCCCTCTAACACAGGGGATAAACATGAGGTTGCATGCGGAAAGGTAGAGGAGATAACCCCTCCAAAGCTGGACCAATCGTAGTGAAGAACACATATAGAGGGCGCGTCTTGGGATTCTGTCATTTGCATTTGCCACGGGGCTTTGTGGGTCTTGAATCCATTCAAGGTCCTCAGTTGTCTTCCAGACCATTTTCTCAATACCCTTGACAGGTTTCGGGCTCGATACCCTGCTCATTGTGGTCTACCCGACTTTCGACTGTACCCACCTGGTGACTATTCGCGCACTGGAAACCTAGTTGCCAATCTTATTTAGGGACATACACAGGTGACTATGGGGGTATACTGTGGTACCTAGGACAGCCATCGGGCCACACTTTGCAGAGTATACCCAAAGGGTGCTTCCATGGTCGAATTGCACTTGCACCGGTAAGTTGCTCTAGTGTTGGTTGTTGTAACTGTTCTTCCAATTAATTTAGTGTTCACCTGTCTTATCTTCTAGGGTATTTTTTAGTGTGTGTTACATTTGAACGTTTAGAATAGCTTAGAGTGTCTTGGATCATCTCACACAGTGGAGGATCCAAAGCTCCACCGGTCATGAAGGCTTCTTGGCCTGTCGCCGGTTACACTGGAGCCACCCCCGCCACCATTAAGGCTAAAGCTAGACCAACAAGGGTCTTTTGAAGTGACCGGATTACAATCCATTGTGCCTGACCAACCCCTAGAGGAATCGACCATTTTAGACCTTGAAGCAAACGCTCTTGGCCTGGTTGAAACCCCAACCACTGATTTCTTGGCACCTTTCATTGTACCAATTCAATTTTACAAGCACCAAACAGTGTTGCACATAGAAATGGAAACACATGTTGTTACAGCTTCTGGGAATTATTCAATTCCCACCATGGTTGTCACCACAGGAGATCTTTCACCTCCTAACCCACCATCCTCAGTCCAAGACACCATGGTCTCGACCGCAACTACTTCGCACAGTGGTACGATCCCGCCTTTGGCAGTGGCCACAACCCCTTTCACACCAAGTGCAACAGGCCCTCCGTTCTCATATGGGATGTCTAGTTTGGGTACAAGTCCTATACTTTCTTACTCCACTTTACAGACTTTAGGTCTGGGGGCAGGGAGCTCTAGTGCTCCTCTGAAAGGTCACATGGGGGGCACTCCTGCTCATTTTAACGCTTTCCCTTATGGAGGAGGTCATATCCCTCCTTCATCCCCTTCACTCGATGGCTCGCATCAACCATCTGTCGAGCAACCTACACACAATAGTTTATTTGGAGTGGGGATTCAAGGACCACCTTCGCATAGTATGTCGGTAGGTTCGACACCATTTTCTTTGAACAGAATGTTTGGTAACAATAACTTCTCGTCATCCACTTTCCCGACTGGGGGCAACCCCATTTTTGGACAATCTACTCCTATGCAGGGTACTATTCCTGCATAGGGGGCAAACCCATTAGGACCTTGGAATTCAAGGCAGGGATCTGTCCCCTCGTCTAGAATGTCGATCTGGGGTAATTCTTTCCACAATCAATGGAACCCCGGACAAACTACTATGCCTATCCCCACGGGACCAGCATGGGGTAATCCTTTCTAACGTCCTTCGAATATAATGCATGACCAACAATCTATGTCCTATTTGGGAAATCAACCGATGATGTCTCCACATATGCAAAATCCATACGTTGGCCAGGGCCATGGTTTCTACTAGAATCCAGGCCAGCAGCCAAAATTTTCCTGGCAACCTAGTGCCAGTCAAACTCCAGGCCCCTTTTTCCCAGGTTATTACCAACAACCTAAACTACCTTTCCTGGCGACTTTACACTTGCCAGATTTGAAAAGGTTGTTGAATGACCCTATTTTTCACGATCCGCGTTGGCCTTCTATGCCAACAAAGTTGCCTTTGGACATTCCAAAGTTCGAAGCCAAGCCTAACGAAGATCCAGGAGATCATGTGACTACCTTCCATCTTTGGTGCTCATCTAACTCATTGAAATATGACTCCGTACAGTTGCGATTATTTCAACGTACTCTCATTGGGAGTGCCGCAAAATAGTACATTAAGCTCGATCGCTCAAGATATTCTTCTTTTGGTGAACTGGCGATGGCTTTCCTGAACCATTTCCAATTACCTATGAGATACAACGCTGGCACAGAGCTGCTCGTCAATTTCGAACAGACAACAACAGACCATATCTCTGATCACATCTGAGAATGGAGACGTCAAAAGAGTTTAATCAAGGTACCAATCCCATCATCATTCCTGCTAGAGTGGTTCCTCAAGTCTTTGGTCCCGCAGTTATCCAAAGACATTGTGACATCAGGAGTTTTCTCCGAAGAATATGCCATCATGAGGGCTCAACAATTTGAGCTCATCTATTCTCAGTCTGGTTTATTATACAACATCTTTCCAGATGCGCCACGTTCAATATTGGATAAAACTAGACAGAGAGTTGGACCACATGCCGATGGTATTGTTGGTTCAGCACAAACAAAGCCTGTTGAGCAATTGATGCATCAATTGCAGTAGTTATCTATACAACACACAGAGGCCAACCAAACTATTGCTTTAGCTGCTCCCCCTACCAAAACGTCGGAGGTACACACAGTGCAGTCGACTAACCCAAAGGCCACCCAGCAACCTGAAGGGAAGAAAAAACAACGAAAGAAGGGTAAGGGGGATAAAAAACCCACCGATAATGCTGGCAGGGACAACACTGAAAAACAGAAGGTGAGGTATCCATGAAAATTGTGCGTGGAAGACCACCCAACCCATATATGTCCTCGACTTGCAAAAGCCCAAAAATATTTCATGCAGCAACAGCAAGCGGTGTTGACTAATCCATTTCAACATGGGCAAAATCTAACTCAAGCCTCTGCAAGCATAGAAGGGGGCAGCCAAGAACCCTGTCCACCTACGAAAAACCCTGCATACACGAATGTATATATGGTTAGGGGTGATGTTTTTATATCGACTAGAGTGCACGACTATAGTAAACCAAGCACTTCTGAGAAGGGTAAAGAAGCTGACCTCCCATCTCTTCCTCTATAGATTGAGAAGACGTTGGTAGAAACAATGACATGCATTCCAAAAGGTGCATTTAAAACAACTTCTCATAACCCAAACGCAAGGGCTGCCCAGAACTACTCTGTGGTGGAGGATTTATCACAAACCCCTTGTGTGATGTCTGCTTTGGAGGTCCTCCAAAGTTTCCCTTCTCAGAGGAAAGCCTTGTTAACCGCTTTAGGCTCTACCGAGACTTGTAATCCGGGTACCATCATGTTGGATACAACCAACTTAAAACCTCGTCTGCCTTACCACGTAGCGTTTCAGATAGTAGTGGCTTATCCCACGAAAACTTTTACTTGGAATATCTTTTGCATGGTAGTTGCTGAGGGCGCCTCAACATGCATTATGTCGTTGGCATGTTGGAAGGCCATTGGCCAGCTCGTTTTGTCTCCATCACCTACTCTCCTCACTGCTTTCGACAGTCATTCATTCTAACCACATGGCATCATTCATTCTTTCCCCGTGCAGTTAGGAGGGAAGACCGTGTGTGTCGAAGTAGAGGTAGTCGATGCTCCCTTCAACTATAACCTCTTGTTAGGAAGGAGTTGGAATTATGCTATGCAAGTTGTGGTTGCTATAGTTTTCAGGGTCTTGTTGTTTCCACATGAGGGCTGGATAGTGACCATCAATCAACTGTCTTTCTCCAGACCTGACCCAACTTTGGGGGCATCCACGGTCCCAATGATTGATAATCCTCAACCAGGTGTCGTCAACGTAGGAGTTGGTTTGTGCCCATCCTTGATGAGTACCTTCGATTACCCACCTCCTCACAGCGATATCAAATTTATATCCAATCACCATAAGGTTGATATTTTTCAAGTTTTTTCGTTCCGCACGACTTATTTCGAGGATCCATGGATACTTCCTTCCCCATTGGCCATGATGGATGAGAAAGGGCACCCAGGCATGTCCATGCCCTTGTCTGTCACTGAAGTAGCGTACTCTTTAGTCTAGAATGCTTCAGCTAACCCTAATCCGAATCTTGCACAAGAGTTCGATCCACTTCTAGAGCCTATTTGGGCTCAAGGTTCTGTCACTAACACTGATTCGTTGGACTTAGTCTTGCCTTCTGACGAAGCAGTAATCAAAGCAATGACTAGTCCGGACAAGCCTTGGGAGGATCTTCATCACATATCATATTTTCTCCCAGAGTTAAGCCGAATCGAAGGAGGAGAATTCATTGTGACCATGACGGGAGATCAGTCGTGCCCTATTAATATCTTAGCTACACACAAAATTTATGCTAAGGGCAATATGGAAACTATCGTTGAAATCGTACAGATCAATATCTCTCGAAACCCTAGTGTCGTGGAGAATGTCTTCATCGGAGTGGATTACTCCGCCGAAGAGATTCAAATCTACATAGATCTTTGCAAAGAATTCTGCGATGTGTTTTCCTGGTCTTATGAGGAGATGCCAGGTATCGATCCAAAAATAGTTGAACATGAGATCACAACGTATCCTGATGCCAATCCTATTCGACAGAAGCTTCATCCAGTTAATCCTAAGAAAGCAGTAGCCATCAAGATTGAGGTTGAGAAATTTCTAAAGGCAGTTTTTATCTATCCTATCCATTTGACCCAATGGGTGTCAAATCCTTTGCCAGTCAATAAAAAACAAGGCACGATTCATGTATGTATCGATTTCCATGATTTGAACAAGGCATGTCCCAAAGATAATTTTCCAACACCATTCATCGACCAGATCATTGATGAATGTGTTGGTTGTGAGGCCTTTTCTTTCATGGACGGTTTTTCGGGATATAATCAAATCTAAATCAAACCCGGAGATCAACACAAAATGACATTCATGTGTCCTTGGGGTACATTCATGTATCGTAAAATGCCTTTCGGTCTTAAAAATGTTGGAGCCACCTTCCAGCGGACCATGTCTTTTGATTTTCATGATCTCAAGCATATAGTCGAGGCCTATCTAGATGATTTAGCATCATGATCTCACAAGAGAATGGATCATCCCACACACCTTAGACTGATCTTTGAACGTTGTTGCTACTTTTGGATTCGCTTGAATCCAAACAAGTGCAACTTTTGTGTAATGTCAGGACGTTTGTTAGGTTTCATCATATCAATAATAGGGATCATGGTTGATCCTCTCAAGGTGGAGGCAATAATCCAATTGCCCCCCCCACACACAATCCTTCAACTTCAAAGTCTACAAGGCAAGGCGAACTTTTTACGACGCTTCATTGCCAACTATGCCGAGATTACCAAAGGATTTATGCATTTAATAAAGAAAGACGTTCCCTTTTACTAGGACGATGCCACTCAATGCTCTTTCGATGCATTAAAACATGCCCTCACAATTGCCCCTCTGCTATGGCCACCTAACTATAACAAAGATATATTATTATATCTAGCTTCCACAGAGTCAACCATTGGCATGGTTTTAGTTCAGGAAGATGACTTATTCTCAGAATACATGATCTATTACCTGAGCCGAGGCCTCGTAGGACCGGAACTCAATTATTCTCATATAGAAAAACTTGCGTTGGCAGCAGTTCATGCTATTCAACGGTTCCGTCATTACGTTCTGTTTTGCAAGACCACCGTCATTGCTATCGTGAATCCATTCCAATACATGTTGACACGACGGGTAATCGGCGGAAAAATCAGTAGATGGATAGTCATCCTCCAGGAGTTTGACTTAGACTTTGTTTCAACAAAGTCCAAAAAGTCACTGGTCTTCGCAGAGCTTATTTTGGAACTTCCAGTTGAGTCAGGTGATGTTGTGCCTAAAGAATTGCCTATCCGGGGAGATATGTTTTGGGTCACATCTTCGGATCCTTGGTATGGAGATATACTTATC
>JASDQU010107809.1:2099-14049 GCA_032191745.1 Picea mariana
GACACCCCGAAAGCCAAATTCATGAACCAATTTAACACCTTCCAGTTTGTTGTGAACTAATTGTTGAACCGCCCTTCAGGTCCTTCCTCCTCGGACCAACTCGATGTTGTTGATTCCTTTCATTCTATGCATTTTCAATCCAACTTATTTCATCATGATCCCTATCTTATCCACTTTAAGGTCAATAAATTTGATGGCTTCAATCCTACAGGTTAGGTCACTGAAATGGAGCATTATTTTTCTCTGCATGGTATTACTGATGAGTTGTCCAAACTTTGCTATGATGTCCTCTATCTAGATCATGAACGATGGAAATGATGAAAATGGCTTAAAAATTCACGCCAGGGGTATATTTCCTGAATGCAGTTTGTTGCAGAGATCTGTGACTGATTTGAATCTGATACCCACTATCTTAGGCATTTGACCAAGTTGAAACAACTAGGCACAATGGAAGACTTTATAACTTCTTTTGAGCATTTAAACTTTTGAATCGAGGGTATGTCAAATGCTTTCTTCCATGAATTCTTTATCAATGGCCTAAAGGATGAAATCTAATCCTAGGTTCTCATGGCCCACCCTCAGACTTGGTTGGAAGCTACTAAACGTGCTAAAGAGGAAAAACAAGTTGTTTTTTCCCTGGAAAAAAACCTCTTTTGTTCCTTGCCCTCGAACCACTAACCCTAACCCCCCTATCACTCCCCTCAAGTTCCAAAAATTAACTAGGGACAAAATGGATGAACACCAACTGAATAGTCTTTTCTATAATTGTGATCAAAAATATTTTTGGGGGAAAATTGTAAGGAATAAAAAAAATTCTGGCCATTTTCGAAGATGTTTACGACAAATATGTGACAGTTCCACTTGTTGAAGATCCATCCCTTCCTGATGCTACCCAAGAGCCCGCTGACCCACCTAAAGTTGAACAACTCATTTCCTTCCATGCCCTCATTGGATTCTCTGTTGCACAAACCCTCAAGATCATTGGCTATATTAAAAATAGGAAGGTCATCATCCTTGTTGACATTGTCGCATTTCCCTGGAAACTAGTTATTATATTTGTGTTGTAAATAATTTTCAAATCATGATAGTCAATGGTGGGTCCATGAAATGTGGTGGGTGTTGTGAAAATGTGTGTCTTCAAATTGGACATTACCACCTGAAATATCATATGTTTTCCATTGAAATGGGCAGTTGTGACATTGTGCTAGGTGTTGAATCATTACGCACTTTGGGTCCCATTCTTATGTATTTTATGGAATTAACCATGCAATTCCAACATCAAGGAAAAATGTATCACTTCCAAGGTCTCACAACTAGTTCTCCTGAGATCATCAGTTCCCATCACATGGAAAATCTCCTCAAGAAAGGTCAATCCACTATTATTGATCAACTCCATTATATTCACACAGTTGAGACACCATTTGTGCATCCTGACCTCCAAGTTATTCTCTCCAAAAACCAAGATGTTTTTTACACTCCTCGGGGACTTTTGCCTTCACGTGGTGTTCATGATCATTCCATACCCCTTGTTCCCGGTAGTCTTCCTCCCAATGTTCTCCCTTATCGACATCCCTTTACCCAAAAGAATTAAATTGAGAAAATAGTGCAAGAATTTATCCAAGAAGGTTTTATCCTCACTACTACTAGCCCTTATTCTTCTCCCGTGGTCATGGTACTTAAGAAGGAAGTTACTTGCTGCATGTGTCCTAAATTTCGTGCCCTCGATAAAATCACCATCAAGGACAAGTTTCCCATTCTTGTCATTGATGATCTCTTGGATGAGTTGGGTGGTGCTTAGTGTGAAAGATGATGACATCCCCAATATTTCCTTTTGAACTCATGAGGGTCACTATGTGTTCTTGGTCATATTTTTTAAAAGGATGGTGTCCGAGTGGATCCTAAGAAGATTGAAGCAATGTAGGATTGGCCTCACCCCAAGACTATCAAAATATTGTGTGTTTTTATGGGTTTAACATGCTATTATCACAAGTTTGTTCATAATTATGGAAATATTGTGACACCTCTCACTGCTCTACTTAAAAAATATTATTTCACCCGCAGCTGATCTGGCCTTTCAAGCATTGGAGGTGGCTATGTGCACTACTCTGATAGTGGCCCTTCCTGATTTCACAAAGACCTTTTTCCTAGAATGTGATGCCTTCGGGAGAGGAATTGGAGAATTCCTTATGCAGCAAGGCAGACCTTTGGCCTTTACTAACAAACAATTGTCATAACACCATTTGGGACAATCAATCTATGAAAAGGAAACGTTGGCTATTATTCATGCAATGGATCTCTGTCTCCCTTATCTCTTAGCGAAACGCTTCCAAATTAAGACATATCATCAAAGCCTCAAGCATTTTCTAGAGCAACGACCTTCCTCTCCAGAGCAACCAAAATGGGTAACTAAGCTCTTTGGATATGATTATGAGATCAATTACAGAAAGGTAAAGAAAATGTGGTTGTTGATGCTCTTTCTTGAAAATATGAATATGAAGGGTCCTTGTTCCCCCTATCCTTCATTGTACTAGATTGGCTCCAAGATGTTCAAAAACAATGGCTACAAGATCCTAAAATTTTGCATCTAATACAACAATTGCAATATGATTCTCCATTTTTCCTCGGGTAATCTTGCCACAATAATGAGCTTCGATACAAAGACCATTTGTATTTAAGTAAACAATCACAAATTAAATCTCGGTGCTTTCTGAGCTTCATGATACTCCCACAGTTGGGCACTTAGGGTTTACCAAAAACTATGAACTTTCTATAGATACAAAAACCTATGGATACATAATCACCTACAGATAAAGAATCACCTGTCAGCTACATAATCACTTGTTTTGGCTAAAGAATCACCTCATTGACATCAACATTCCTCCTAACATAAGTGTTTACTCACTTATGCTAACTCCATGATGTATCCACACTTCTACACAATATTAAATGTCATAATGACCTCTCTCTTTTATTTACTATCGTTAGGGGTCATGATAGAATCGCCTCCACAAGTCAACATCAAATAACGATTTCTCTGTGGGTGTGAATCCCCAACAAAAATCCATGAATCCCTAGCTTCATTCAAAGGGGGTTTTCACTAAACTTAAAGTGTGATGTGGTTCCCATGATGTTTCCCACATGCCTAATACCTAGGGCCATGTGAGAATACATACCCAAAGCTACACAACATCAAAATTGCAGTCAATTCATAACCTCAAGGTTCCATCCTTATTCTTAAATAACATTGTGGCACCCCAATAAGATACACGTGGGCATTTACACCCGTTCTTCAAACTCTCTTCAAGTTTCATTTGTAATTCCTTCAATTATAGTGTACTCATCTTATAAGGATTCATGGATACAAGGGCTACTCTAGAAATCAAATTGATAGAGAAATCAATATCTCTTTTCAGTGGAAGCCCAAGTATCTATCTAAATACGTATTCAAATTCCTTTAGGACTACATAGTCTTCAATACTTGGCACCTTATCATTAGGTGTCTCTTCCATATGCACAACAAATATTTGGCATTCTTTCCTGAAGCTTCTTTTCAATTGAAAAGATGAAATTTCTCTGATAGTTACTGCGTTTGTAATACCTTGAACTATTCTCAAGTTCCCTTCCTCATCCAATCAAGTAAATACTTTGTTATAACACTGTAAGACAACATCATTCTTTTTGAACCAATCCATACAAATTAGGAAATGATATGAACCCAAAGGTATGATATTCAAATCCACCTTTGTGCTCAATCCATTCATGTCCATTGGACATTCCTTACCCAACTCATTACTTCTTTTTTTACCTCTCATCCATAACTGAACTAGAAAATATTTCCCAAGTTTCCTTCTTTGGAAATGAAATTTTTTTACCAAGTTAGGATCTATATAAATAATAATAACTCATTAATCAATTAAATAAAAATAGGTTGATCATTGATATTACCTTCCACTTCAATCATTTGATATGGTAATTCATATTTCTTGTTGTCCATGTATGCATAGATCCTTGTCATGCTTCTTCCCATGTCCTGAATTGTATCAGCCTACTGTATATTCTGAATAGTCTTCGCTCATTCACCTCTATGAGGGAAATCTCTTTACATGTGGTCTCACTCACCACCTCAACATTTAATAGGTTTCTTCCTTGTACTTTTTCATAATGTTTCTGACATGCTAGTATCATTTTGATTTGGCTTCCCCTGAGAATTATTTATGAAGAATGGTAGTTTGTGCCCCTTATTCCTCTACTCCATATTACCTTTCTTCTTGTCTTCCCAATCCTTTTGAAAAGTTAATATTCCTCTATGTTTATCATAGATTCACTTGGCTCTCCTTATTGACTCATCTAATGTCTTTGGATCATCATATTGCATATTATCATTGAATATTAAAGGTATCCCACTCATAAAACTTTGAATTTTGACATTTTCATCCTTGATGAAGTCAACATACTTCAAAATATCTAAAAATATCCTTTCATACTCATCCATGGTCATACTCTCAATCTTGAGTTCAAATAAATCTTTTATCTTCCTATCATGATAATGCTTGGTTAAGTATTTCTTCTGAAAATATTTTTTTAACTACGTCCAAGTGATATTATTCTCACCAATGTGATGTAGTTAAAGGGGATGGTCCCACCACATTGATGTCTTTCCCTTGAGCTGGTAAATTGCAATTCTACCTTCTACCTATGAGGAAAAATTATTCAATTTAAAATATCTTCTTATCCCCAACAACCAATTATTTTCATCCTCATATTTCTTGTGCTCACGATCAAAGGTATGAATTTTGATCTTATTCATTTCTCCTTATAGTCAATCTAGCCTAAACCTTCTAATATGCTTTCTAAAAAAAGATGGAATTGAACTAATGTATTCCCTTCTAACTGACTGTCTTGGTGAGTGATGTTGATGTATACCAACACTTCTATATTCTCCCCTTGACTCTTTAACTTACTTGATTGTATATCCTTATCCAACATTTTCTCTATTATGTCCAATATTTGCAACATCTTGATGTTGATTCCATACTGATACTCCTTATATTTCATATGCCTATCATTATCAACTTTATAACTTAGAACATATCTATGAAGACTCTTTATATTTTGTACCAAGTTCATGCTTTCGTCCTTTCCTTCTACATGTCCATTTGATTATGTCCCAGTATTACCCATGCTGACACACAACCCCCCAAATTCATATTCATGGCTATAAATTCTCTTTTCCTCTTCCATGAATATGGTCTCTCTCTGATACTCTTTCTTTGTTCTATTTGTGTCCTTAACTCTCTGCAAAATTTGTATGCAACAGGATTTGTTAGAGTATGTCATTTAACAAATCTATAAAACTTATGCATAGTTCTTCCCCACAAGTGCATTAGAATTATTCTTCCTGATTTCTTGTGAATTTCACTATTCAATTCCCAACTGTGGGTGTATACATTGATTCCCTCCTCTAATACCTTTCCAATGAATTCTTTCTTTCTCAATTATGAATCTACCCTAGACCTTATAATATGATTTCTAACAAAATATGGACTTGAAATAATGTGTTCCATTCTAGTTGAGCATCTTGGTGAGTGATTATGATGTCTACCAACACTTCTATATTATCCCCTTGACTCTTTAACTTACTTGATTCTATCTCCTTATCTATCTTTTTCTCTATTTTTTCYAAGATTTGCAACATCTTGATGTTGACGCCATACTGCTACTCCTTAGATTTCATAAGCCTCTCATTATCAACTTTATAACTCAACACATATGTTTTTAGACTCTTTATAGTCTCTACCAATTTCATTCTTTCCTCATTTCCTTCTCCATGTCCATTGGATTATGTCCTAGGATTATCCATGCTGACACACGAGCACCCAACTTCATATTCATGGCTATAAGTTATTTGTGCCTCTTCCATGACTATGGTATCCTTTTGATATTATTTATCTATTATATTCATTTCGTTAACTCTCTACAAAAAGTGTATGCAATAGGATTTGTTAGACTATGTAATTTAACAAATCTATAAAAATCATGCACATTTCTGCCCCATAAGGGCATCATAATTATTCTTCCTGATTTCTAGTGAATTTTACTATCCAATTCACTTTTTTGGGTGTATACATCGATTCCTTCCTCCAATACCTTTCCAATGACTTATTTATATCTCAATTCCGAGTCTTGATCAAAAAGTTATAGTCATTTTCTCATTACCCATTTCCTCCTTTTGCACACCTTTCAACCAAGTGTAATTTTTGGCTATGCCCATGCATTCCTTACACCAAATCCTTTAGTATTTTGAGAGGTTATGAATTGGGTTTATTAATGACCATATTTTGAAAAACCTTTGCAATTTTCATCTTCATCTAGGCTCCATAATGTTAGTTAGAACCTGAGGAATTTTTGGTCATTTTACTCTTTTAAGCATTGAATGCTACAAGTGCCTTCTACATCCTCCTATGCACTTTTAGGTAACTATAATATTAATATAACTCCATGGATTTCTTCTATGACTAAATATATTCCCATAGAATATTATTTTGGGCCAAACTGACTTCCAAGGAAAAATTTATGGCCTCTGGAGTAAATTGTTACCAAAATTTACCTTGCACTATTTTTCCTATAACTTCCTCATACAAGCTCCATTTGACAAACGATTTATCTCGTTGAAAATATATATCTACTCTCTTTCAATTTCGAAGAAAAAACTAAGTTTACTATTTGTAGACATAGTTTAGTACAAATTTAATCTTCTCACAATGCTGTTTAGGCCTTCAAAACTGGCCTGCAAAAACATGACCTAGAAAACACCTTATTGTTTTGGTAATTTTCACTATTTTCTAAGAATTTTAGTTAAATTCTATTGAATAGGATGCTGATGTGGAATCCTAGGTCCACCTGGAACCGTAGGATGACTCCATTTCATCCATCTGGCCACCCTATCCCAACTCTTTAATCGTCCCACTCTCTAAATTCTCTCTTTCTTCCTTCTCCCTCATCATCATTTCCTCCACCCCACACACATTAACTTAGCTTTCAGGAACCCCATCCCTTGGTTTCTCATGTGGCACTTATTCATTGGGTCATCATGATGTTCGAGCCCTATCCCTCACCCATTTTTTGTGTTCAATAAATTTATCGCCACTCTGATCAAATGATATAGCATTGAAATGGGTTGCACATGATCAATGATAGGGATGGGATTTCACTACCCCCCCCGACTTGTTGAAAATTAATTGGAGGGGTGTTCTAAAAAGGATCCTGCCTGGTTTTCATCCTAGTTACATAATGGAATCTTGGTTATTTCTTCCCCCCCTTGGTGGTTTCCAAAACCACCAATGGAGCCCCCAAAAATCATGGGTTCATGGATAAGGCCAGAACACCATCCACCATTGTGCCCCCACGCCACTGCAACTCTCGCACACCTACCACCTTACAACAATTACCACTATGTACCTGCCACTATGTAGCTTCCAGTATGGAAGTACACACCACCTCTACTGGATCATCGCCACATCACTTCCACATGGCCTCCATGTCATGTTGACGTCATTGTATAGAAAAATATCCATTTTTTCCCAATTTTCAAATTTTCAAAAATTCCCAAATATGCATAATTTCATAATTATACATAGATTTCCATGGGAGATATGATTTTAAGCTCTTTGTGGCCAATTTATTTCTAGTGTATATGGACTCAACCTATGTACATGACATTTGACTCTTCCCCATCTAATTCCCCATGAATTTGACTGCAAAAATTAGGGTTTTTTCCCAATTTCGCCCATTTTCTCCCAATCATGCCATGGTTGTAYTATAATTTTCATAATTCACCCAATTACAAGCTTGAAAAATTCCCAATTAGAGGTTTAAATTGAAATTTTTTAACTCATGGGCTCAATTCTTCCATAATTACACATGAATTCTAAACTTTTACTTTGGAACATTTTGTCAAACAAATTGTGGGCATCCTTTGAACTATAATTCCTACAATTCATCTTCTTTCTATGGCCCATACAAGATCATTAATTAACCTGTGGCTTTGATATCACTTRRTATCATTCCTAGCCCCAATCTGGATGATGCCACACAAAAATTTCCTCTCTAATAAAATTTAATTAATAACATGCCAATGCATATGGAACAAATTTGTAGTGCAAATAACATATTGTTTATGCATAAACATGTACAATTAAAACATATGTAAAATATATAAACATAAAAACAACAATTGGTAAATAAGAACATAAAATAACACTCATATTTTGTGAAAACATGGAATGGTTGCAGACCTCATATGTTCCTCCCAGCCATAGACTATGTTTCTGATAAACTCACCCTTGAGATGACGCTAAAATTCCACTAGGGAAAATGATTTCCAATATATATTAAGGTAGAGACGATTRTAGAAAATAAACTGGGGTCTAAGTACTAACTCCAACAACCATTCTCATCTCACATCCTCTCATTCCTCACAACTTGTCCCACCACAAGAAGTGTAACCCTTCTCTACTCAAAAGCCCTTCGACTGTCTGAATTCCCTTCCAACTCTTCAACAATAGATCATACATGAAGTATCAGAGCACTATAGCACCTAGAACTAAAGGTTTCTTTCAGGGATGCAACACCCACCAACATAGAAAATCAGAAAAACAATTCCTAGAATGCTCATGGGACTAACAACCCACTTCTTTAGCCCAAACAACCAAAGAATTTCTAGGCACAATTAGCTACAAAATCCCTCCAAGTATAGTTACAACTCATGGATGGACTCGATGTACGAATGGTAAGAGTGAACAAGAGATAGATGAGAATGATTATAGAATGATGGAAAATACACTAACTCCCCACTTTATGTAAGCATTTTCTCAACTTGACACTTCTCATGTCGCGAACTACCTTGTTCCCACCTGGTAATACATTCACCACTTTTAGGAACTTAAGATAAAATATACCATATGATTTAGACTTTAGGAATAATATATTATATTATTCTCTTGGCTTAGCCCCTCTTCCTAGACTCTTAGAACCCTTCCCCTCTAGTGTGTATTTCTATCCCCCAATATTGATTTTTCTGATTGGTTTGCAGTAATGATGCATTTTATTAATAATCTGAGTGTGATTACATATTACAGTGATAGGCTCTCTAACCTTTTTTCACATAGTCTCTCCGACCAAATAATCACATAGGCACTCTAGCAAAAAATATCCTGGATCACTAGCCGATATGTACATTTACAATTGGTGTTCAACCTAGGGGTATTACAATAGTTTTGTTAGTTAAAATTACTGAATGATGCATTTGTTTTCTTGTATTCCTTTGTCTGATCATACGGGAACTATGCACTAGAGGGAATTGTTATTTATCGTTAGTACATGTGTAATCTATGTGTCTGCTAGCTACACACACATACGATACACATGTATACCCTTACATTTAATTAATGTATTCATTTTTAAACTAGATCACTAACTATTTAATTTAATGTTTTAATCACTAAGTAAATTATATTGCATACCAAGTATCTAATATCATTAAATGCCTTCTTTGACTTTGATTGATGTTTGGTATGATGAACTAAATGACTATGGTGAGTTGTCATGTACATTTTGGGGAAAATCATCAAATTTCATTTATATGCTAGGATGAGAGTAAATAATTTTCATTTCATTTATTGTTATTTTATGCAAGTCATTTATATTTTAGTTTTATTTTAACTTTTCCAAAAAAAATCTAGGTAAGGGAGGTTGATGGCTAATAATAAGGTGGCTTAGGAGCCTTGGGGAAGGGGAAATGTAAACTTGATAAATAGAAGATGGTGTTGAGAGGTTGAATTATTTCTTGTGATAATCATGGTTAGAGAATATGTGCATTTTTGTTCTTGGAGTCACCCACATAAAGGGCCAAGAGACCAAAAGGTTTCTTGGAGCTAGGAAGACGACTAGGCTCCTAGTTGGCTGGGAGGATAATCCCCTTGTTCCACTCTGGGAAAGTGGGAAAATAATGTTTGGAATCATCTTCCTACTACTAGCATGACTAATCTCAATTGTTCAGCTTCAACAGAATAGGGAGGAGGTATTTTATTAGTATGTAATTGTTATTTGTATGTTATTTCATTTAAAGAGTAAAATTTGTTACATCAAATCTTTTAATTTGCATGTCTATAAGTTGGAAAATATTAATTCATAACATCCAATGGAGAGGTACTACATCCGATATCAATTTTGTAGTTGACATACCGAATCCTTAAGGGCCTTACTTATAACTGGAAAGTAAATTTAAAAAAAAATATTATACAACTTAATAAAATAGAAAGCAAGGAGTTTCACAAGCTCGGATAGAAACCCATAAGTTTGTTTTCCCGAGGAGGTAATTACTCAAAAGGTTTTAAAGTGAGAAAGGGACTGCAAATTGGAATGGAACTATTTCTCTACTGCATAGCAGAATATTCTACAATTTACATGTCATTTAAGACAATAGAATTGACCCAAAACTGGAAATAACCCTAAGAACTATAAATTACCTTAAAACTCTCAGAGACTACCAAGGAAAAACCCTAGAAAAAAAGGATGAGGGGTAAAATCATGAAGATGGGTAACACTTTTGTGAGAATCGAGTCTCCAAAATTCCTAGTGGCATTTTTTCGGTCAAAATTATTTACGTCAAATTGAACGACACCCTGATGACGTCCTCGAAAGTCGTGTACAATATTTTTCACATGAATTTTTTTCCTGCAGTAACCATATTTCGGCCAAAATAATTTTTGACCGAAAGGTTTATTTTTAACGGATTCTGTTAAAAACTAGGTTTCAGCTGAAAGAATATTTCGACCGAAAACCTAAAAATGGGATTGTTTGCAGAAAACTGCAAATTCTCTCCAATTTACTTGATCTTTGGAGGTATCGAATTCCTACAAATACTCAGAAGTTAGTTTCTGAATTGATACCAACATTTTAAAAATTGAATCTACTTTCATTGGATATAATTTGTTTTCATTTTCATTGTTTTTATCTAATTTTATTTATTTTTTGTAAAAAAATCACTGCATAATATTTTTAGGTGACATTATGATTCAATGAAATGAAAAATCCATATCTCTAAAAATACACAGTGGAAAATTATGGAAAATTTATATTCAAAATCCTTAAACTGTTCTCTTCAAAAGGGCATTTTTAGATTTTACTTTTAAGTGAAAATTAAGATAGATACATGGTCGGGGAAATCATGTGCTTAAAATCTGTAACTTTTTTAGATGAGTCAACTTCAAAAAATTCTAGAAATTATACTATGCATTCATTAGATTCAAAACTATAATCATCACAAAACAAAGTCTCTATATATTGTTGCAGTTTATTTGATTTGTCAAAAACAAAAGTTTTATACTGGATACATTGTTTGGAGGGAAAATAAATCATTATCTTTCCCTTAATTTTTAAGGAACATTTTGTCAAACAATTGCCAAATCGACATATCAAATTTCAATAAAAAAAATTGAAAAATAGTTAGTAGAAAGCTAACAAAATTCTTCACAAGTCTTCTGTTTAACGGAAGTTGAAGAACATGTTAAAATAAATAAATAAATTCTCATAAAACAAGAAAAACAATTACCCATGTTCATGATGTTACCCCGAGGTAACCCTATTTACTATAAAAATAACAAGGAATTAATATGATAAAGCAAAATGAAAATTCATTTAATTTACCTTTACAAATATTCTTAGACCTAGCATTTTTTAATGTGGAAAATGAAAAATATATTGCAAATTATTTTTATTATTTATTCTTAAAAAATATATATATCTATAGATTTTCTAACTTAAGGAAAAAAAAACTAAAGATTTACTTTATTAACTAAAGATTTACTTTATTATGTAAAATAAATTGGAAATTATATATATATATATAAAAGAAATTAAAAAAAAAAGATATATATATTTTTTAATAAGT
>JASDQU010107809.1:46212-57454 GCA_032191745.1 Picea mariana
CCTTTAAGAGTCCACATCGTGGTTTCAATCCCTATTCATGGCCCATAAGCCCTACAAACTTTGTTTAGAGATTAATTCCCTTGTTTTCCTCCCCTTACAATGGTAACTCTCCAAAAACCTTCCATCATGTGTAAAATCTTGTAAAAGTACCTGTATTACCATGAGAGGCGAAATAGCCTAAACATTCGTTTTCTGTTCTTAAAAAAAAAAAATGTAGAGACACAAAAAGATCATAAGATAAATATACAAATGTCTAGTAGAAAGTAATTTTTTATGTTGAAAATAAATTTTTTTATGTTGAGAATAATTTTTTTTATGTTGAAAATTATAAGTATATGCATTTTTGTGAGTATGTTCTTACCATCAACTTAGTGCTAGCACCCAACTACTAAGCTCTTTCCAACCCTTATTTGCAATGTTGCTAATTTGTTGGTAAAGTTTTAATGGTGTTTCAATGTTTTATCTATCATTATATGATATAGTAAAAATGGAATAAATTCAACTTTTATTTAATTAATTTTTTTTGAAATTCTTCTTTATATAAATTGATTATTAAATAAGTTTTGACATGAAAATATTAAAATGAACAACTTAATAAATAAATAAATTAAAATTGTATTTAATATATATATGTTTTTAAGTTTTAGTAAAAAATTATAATCTGATTTTGATTAATGGAAAATTAAAAATAAAATATTATTTTTAAAAATTTTGATTTATTTTAAAAATTCCATATCATCCTAATTTTTAAAATTAAAATAAAAATTTACTTTGGAAAAATATAAATTCAGTTGATTAAAATAAACCTATTTTTTTTACTGAATTATTAACTCATTCCTAATTCACTTGATTAAAATAAACCTAATTTTTTTTACTAAATTATTAACTCATTCCTGAATTATTAACTATACACAGCTAGAAAACTTATATACACTTTATTACTGAATTATTAACTCATTCCTAAATTATATAACTATACACAGCTAGAAAACATTGAATTACCAAACGACATTTCCATAAATATAGAGAAAATGTCAAATTTTCACCAAACAACCTAAATAGCGACGGGATGTTAATGTTTAACAAACCACTTACCATAAATATGACGAAATTTTAACGTTTTGAAGAATTAAAAAAGTACAATATATTTCATAATAAAGACAAACATTTATTGCAAGTCTCCTTGGCTAAGGTTTTCACACATCTCACTTTCCTTATTACCTCCGAATGGAGTAATTTTGAGTATTTTTCTCTCTTTTTGGGTAAAAAATGGGTTTGGATCCGGTTAGATTTTGAGAGATAGTTTGAGTTTGGCATGAATCAAAGTTCCATACAATTCAAAACCAAATCATAAGAGTTTTGTTCTATTTTAAATCAACCCATATACTCAAAACATCGATCAAATTTCTACATTAACCAAAAATTTAAAACTACATCACCAAAAAAATAACTAAAAATAAAAAATTGCCCCCTAGTTACCCCCACTCCCCTAGGCTGAAGTTACTCCGTATCAAGTGTCAAACGATAGCTGTAGATTTTCATCATCATTTCGTAGGAAACAGGAGCATTTTTGGAAAAGAATGACAACCAGAAATGATAGCCATTCGATTTCCAGGCGTCACATATCTCGTATAATATATGAATAAATTTGTGGCCACTGCCCGAGATAGAGTCATAAATTAGAGGTCACATCTAAATGGTCCTCGTGGTCCTCTCACTGGCGGACAATATTAGGTGGGTAGTGTTCGGCCTCTTGACTGGCCAAAGTTTCACTGCGTTAACCATTTAGTAGCATGAAGAAGGTAACTGTGTTTTTTCTATATATATTCATCGTCCATTCGAGACACGAGCGACGAGGCCAGTACTGTGTTTGTTGCCAACAGAGAGATCATTAGTTGTGGTCTTAGTCTTTACCTATCTACATAAAAGGAGCATCCAAGATGGTTAGATTTCCTTGCTGCTCGAAAGAAGGGCTCAACCCGGGGACCTGGAGCACAGTGGAGGATATCATTCTGCTCGAATACATTCAAATTCATGGCGATGGTCGATGGAGAAAAGTCCCTCAAAACGCAGGTGAATCTGAATAGATCTATTATATAGTATATTAATGCAGACGTAAATACTATCGACAGGCTAAATTGATAAATTGTGAAGCAAGAAATGAAGAGAGAAAGAATAGAACGGAAAACAGTATATTAGAATGTATGAAGAAGTGAAGAGATTACAATGCAATGGGAAATAACTGAGCTAAATAGACTCAAGAAAGACAGGAATAGAAAGTACAGCTGGCCAGGACAGCTGGCAGTGTACAGTCAGACTGTTGAGGTTACATTATATTTAACACTCCCTCTTAAACTCAACAGTTACAAACATCAGCACTGATTATGTCTAAGTGTTGTCTCTGAAAATCAAAAACTGACTTTCCTAGTGGCTTTGTAAAGATATCAACAAGTTGATCTCGAGAACCACAGAATTGTAGTGCAATATCACCATTATTGACTAGCTCGCGTATGAATTGAAAATGAGTGTCAATGTGTTTGCTTTTCTTGTGAAACACATGATTTTTGGATAAAGTAATTGCTGAAGTATTATCACAAAAAATAGGAGTTGGATCATTTTCTGTATGTGACATATCTTTAAATATTCTTCTCAGCCACACAACTTGACAAGAAGCTGAGGTAGCAACGACATACTCTGCCTCTGTAGAAGATATTGAAACAATTGGCTGCTTCTTTGATGCCCATGAGATTAGGTTCGTGCCCAGTTGAAAAACATGTCCAGATGTGCTTTTCCTGTCATCTAGTCTGCCTGCAAAATCACTGTCTGTGTAACCAGAAAGTTGATTACTATCAGATTTAATGTACCATAAGCCAAAATTGAGAGTTCATGCAACATATCTCAAAATTCGTTTCGCCATTTTCCAATGAGAATCTTTGGGGGATTCCATGAATCTGGAAACAAGGCTGGCTGCATACATAATGTCAGGCCTAGTTGCTGTGAGATACAACAAACTGCCTACTAAACTTTTGTACAGGGTAGAGTCCACTGTAGGACCTTCATCATTCTTACTCAATTTTGTGCCTAGTGGTATGGGGGTTTCTACTGGATTGCATCCTTCCATGCGAAATCTTTTGAGGATGTCTGCTGCATACTTTTGCTGACAGACAAAAATGCCTTTGGTTGATTGATTAACCTCAATCCCTAAAAAATATTTCATTATGCCAAGATCTGTCATCTCAAACTCAGATTGCATGGCATGTTTAAAATCTGTTAACTCAAGATTTCCTGTATAGATCATGTCATCAAAATATAAACATACAATCAAAATTTTACCGTGCTGGTCTGTTTTGGCGTAAAGAGTTGGCTCATTTTGGCTTCTGCTGAAACCACTTTTGATCAGATAAGTGTCAATTCTACTGTACCAAGCTCTTGGAGCTTGCTTTAAGCCATACAAGGCTTTCTTCAACCGATATACTTTGGCTGGGTGCTCTTGGACTTCAAATCCAGGTGGCTGATTGACATAAACTTCTTCTTCTAAAAAACCATTTAGGAATGTTGACTTCACATCCATCTGGTATACTAGCCATTTGTGTTGGGCTGCTATGGCCAATAGAGTCCTTACAGTGTATAATCTTGCTACTAGAGAAAATTTTTCACCATAATCAGTACCTGGTTGTTGTGAGAATCCTTTGGCAACAAGTCTTGCCTTGTGTTTTTCAATCTTCCCTTTTTCATTGAGTTTAGTTTTGTAAACCCACTTGACACCAATACTCTTCTTGTGACTTGGAAAATCAACAAGATCCCATGTATTTTTCTTTTCAATGGAGTCAATTTCTTGGTTCATGACTTGAACCCAATGTGGCTCCTTAGCTGCTTCCTTAAAAGATGTAGGTTGACATGACATTAAAGCAAAAAGGTTGTGTTGTTCAAAGTCATCCAACTGTTGATGGATTTCTCTCAAACTTCAAGTTCTCTGATTTTGTGGTTCAGAGAATGATTCTCTACTGGAAGTTGAGTTATCCTGTGAGTGTTCAGGTTGCCTTTGTACCTGCAATCTTGGAAGAATAGTTTGAGGTACTTGCTGTTCTGAATTTTCTACATTTTTAGAACTTGGCAGCAATGGATTTTGATTGTCCATCTGCTGATTTTATGAATCATTACAGAATTGATTTTCCAGAAATCTTACATCTCTGCTTTGAATTAGTTTCTTGGTGATTGGGTTGTAAAGCCTGTAAGCTTTAGATGTTTCACTATATCCAGTGAAAATACATTTCTCACTTTTGTCATCAAGTTTCTTCCTTAATTCGGAAGGTATGTGAGCGTATGCTATGCATCGAAATGTCCTTACATGCGCTACATTGAGCTTTGTCCCACTCCATGCTTCTTGGAGAACTTTCAGCTTTAGACTGGTGGTTGGTGATCTATTCAAGAGATAAACTGAGCATGCTACTGCTTCAGCCCAAAAAATATTTGACAGACTTTTCTCTTTGAGAAGTGTTCTTTCCATATTCATTATTGTCTGATTTTTCCTTTCAGCCACTCCATTATGTTGTGGAGTATACCTTTCTCTTGCTTGCATGATAATGCCTTGTGATTTGTAGAAATTTGCAAATTCTATGGAGTTGTATTCTCCTTCTCCATCTGACCTGAGTGCTTTGATATATTTTCCACTCTGTTTTTCAGCTTCTGCCTTGAATTCTTTGAATTTTGCAAAAGTTTCAGACTTGTGTCTGAGAAAATAGATCCATATTTTTCTGCTGAAATCATCAATAAATGTTAGAAAATAAAAACTACCACCTATTGACTCTGTTTACATTGGTCCACATAGGTCAGTGTGAACAAGTTCAAGATGTTTTTTGGCTTGATTGAAAGACTTTGGAAAACTGGTTCTCTTATGATTTCCAAGTATGCAAGACTCACATGGGGGAATTTGGTTTTTAAAGATAGGTAGACCTTTGACCATGGAGTTCTTCTGGAGAAGACTTAGACTCTGAAATGGTAGATGTCCAAATATTGTATGCCAAACCATAATTTCATTCAGGGTTGATGCACTCTGTGCATATGGTTGACTCAGATTTGCAGTTCTGAGGGTAAGGGGAAACATCCTATTTGGAGTCATATGGATTTCATAAATCAATTTTCTGCTGGGGTATTTGTCATATATTTTGCAGGATGCTCCCTCAAAAAGGACCTTATAGCCATGTTCAATGAGCTGTCCTACACTTAGTAAATTATGTTTCATATCTGGAACATGATAGACATTGTTTATGTCTTTCTTTACATTCTGTTTAGTAAGAATAGGAACAGTTCCTTTTCCTTGAACTTTGACTAAATAATCGTTTCCAAGTGTAATATCAGATGAGATTGAAGAATCAATGCATGAAAGTAATTCTTTGTTACCTGTCATGTGATTGTTGCATCCACTGTCCAACAACCATAGATCTTTAGGTTGTTGTTCAGTCTTGTGGCATGAAAGAAACATACCTCTTGAGTTTTCTCCTGTGTGATTTGACACATTTGCTCTGCCTGAGAGTTGATCTGCTTTCTTCGTCCTGCATTCAGATTCATAGTGCCCATACTTTTTGCAGTAATATCATTGTATGCTTGATTTTTCATTTGATCTTCTCCCTCTGCCTCTTTGAGGCTGGAAATTCTGGTGTTGATTTTGTTGCTGATGTCTTTGACCTTGGAAATTTTTATTCGGATATTTTTGTCTGTTACCTCCACTGGAGTGAGGGTTACCTTGATTTCTCCCTCTTCCTTGGTGACCTCTGCTTCTTCCTCTGCCTCTCCCTCTGCTGAAGGAGAATTGAGTTTTGAAATCATTGGAGATTGACTCATCTGTGAGATGCAGTCTAGTCTCATGTGTCACCAGAGAACCAATTAATTCATCCGTTGAAAATCTTGACAGATCCTTGGATTCAAGGATTGCTGTTACAACCATTTCGAATTTCTTTGGTAAACTTCTGAGAATTTTCTCAACAATTCATTGTTCAGTGATAGTTTCACCAGTCAATCTGATCTGGGTCACGATGCCCATGACTCTGGTCATGAACTGATCCACATTTTCGGACTCTGTCATCCTTAGAGTCTCGAATTGCATCCTCAAGGTCTGCAGTTTAACTATTTTGACCCTTTCATTTCCTTGATAGGAATATTTAAGGATATCCCAGGCCTGTTTTGAAGTACCAGCGCCTGTGATTTTTGAGAAAATCGAATCATCCACAGAATTCTGAATCCAAAATTTCGCTTTATTTTCTTTGTTCCTCAGTGTTTCCTGAGCAATTCTCTACAGATTTGTCATGGCAGAAAGGGCGGTTGGATCTGGTTCCACATATCCTAGATCCACTGGTTCCCAACACTCTTGTTCTTGCAAGAACGATCTCATCCGAAGAGACCAAAACTCATAATTATTTCCCAGAAGAATCAGACCCTGAGTTGGTCCTAAATTGCTAGACGACGCCATAAAAAAAAAAAATGCAGAAAAAATAGAGGGAAATTTTGTATTTGACCTCCGATCGCTGAAACGTCGATTTGCCGATGGCCGAAGGGAGGTTATTGGCCTTGAATTTGCCTTTATCACGATGCAATGTGACCACGTGCCTTGTGTTAAAGTGCTATGTGCTTTTCCGATTCATTTTATTTCAAATCGTCGAAATGCGAAATTCACCTTTGGACAATTCAATGGTCCAGATCTTCCAGTGATCTGACGGTCCAGATCTTATCGGGATATCGTGAATCGAGACTTCGTGAACCCTGATGATGAGCTCTTCTGACTCCTCGATTCCCCGATCTTCGATTTACCGATTTCTCGATAGGAGACCTTTTCCTTCGGGAGATTTCCCGAATGCTTTGATCTCCTCCATGCGTCCTCCTATGATGGACGGTCCTAATCACTTCTCGCGATTTCGAGAGTTCAACTGCTCCGGACATCTCGTCTTCAGGATTCACGATTTTCTGAATCTCATAATGCCGATGCACTCTCCTATTGGGATTTTTTCGAAGGTCTCGATTTCTGCCACACGTCCCAACAGATGGACGGCTCAAGGCTGCTTTGGGGTTTTCACCATGGAGATTCCCGATCCCTTGTTTTGACGAGATGACGTCAGCTGGGCCCCAAAACATAGCTTTCCTCCTGTCAGGAATTCGGACTTCAGAGTTCTGAAATGCTCGTGTTTCTTGTCCTTAGAATTCATGAAACGTCGAATCTCGATGTGCCGATGGCCCTTTCCTTTTCGGGACTTTTCCTGTGTCCTTGGATTGACGCCACGCGTCCCCTCAAGATGGACGGTCCTCGTAGTTTCGCGAGTTCACGACTTGCAACTCCAAATTTCTCTGACAACTTGAAACCATTATTTTCGAAACGCCGACAGTTTCCTCGATGTCCGCCACGTGTCCAAATAAATGGACGGCTGAGATATTATCGCTATTTCATGAATCGTGATTTCGCGAGTTTAGAACTCTTGTTGCAATGGTCTTTCAAAACCGCGAACTCCGATATGCCGATTTGACGACACTTGGATCTTCTGCCACCTGTCCTCTAAGATGGACGGCTCACAAGTCCTCTCGGGATTTCGCGATATTGCGTATCGGAGTTTTTGGAGTGCAATCTCCTTTGTGCGTCCAACTCCTGATTCCCGATTTTGTGATGGGATAAGATCGACGGCTCATGATCTTTCTTGATCCAACGGTCCATAATGACTCATGATTTCATGATTCGCGAATTCTCACAGCAGTCTTCTGACCTTTACACCTTGCGAGTCTGCGAAATGCCAAGATCTCACCACTTGTCTCTTGATGGATGGTCCAGATGATGTCGGGACTTCACAAGTCCAAAATTTCTCCTGTGCACTTCGGAGGACTAAACCTCGTGCACTTTCTCGCTGATCCAACGACTATCGGTCCTTTGCGCAAGATCTAACGGTTGAAACTCTTTCACCTTTTCCGCACTCTCCTCGTCCCTTCTGAACTGGTTTCTCACTTCGGATCCATTCGCAGGATGAATCTTACGGCCTCAATGGTTGTTCTTTGCACATTAGACGCGATCTTTGCTGAATTTGACAAAAATTTCTCCTGCGGAAGAAAAATTTGTGAAGCTTTCAAAGACTTGAAAGATTTCACGAATTCTTTGTTCATTGCTTCAATCTTTGACAGATTTGAAGAATTCCTGCAATTCTTTAAACGCTTCTTCTTTCCTTAACAATCTTCCACGAACTTGAACAAATGTCCATGAAATCTTCAATGTTTCTGCCTTCTGCAGGAATCTTTAACGAATTGAACAAATTCTTCGAGTTTTTTAAATGTTCTTCCGTCTTTCATCCCTTCTTCGTCAATCTTTGACGATTCTCGAAAATTACAAGAATCTTTAAAGTTGCTTCTTCTGCACTCTCTTCTTCCTCGATCTTTCGAGCGTTGTACACTCTGCTTCCTCTGCAAGCTTCCTACGTTGATCTTTTGAATGTAAGATGGTCTGCTTCCTCGCTGAATTTTCCTACGAGGAGCTTTCGAGAGTATGACGGACGACTCTCCAAACCTTGTGAAAGAGGCTGTGTCGCGTGCTCTCAAGATCCGTGAAGCTCTGCGCTATGAGGATCGTGTTGCTCTCCAGCCTATGTGAAGAGGCTTACTGTTGAATCTCTGATACCATGATAAATTGTGAAGCAAGAAATGAAGAGAGAAAGAATAGAACAGAAAACAGTATATTAGAAAGTATGAAGAAGTGAAGAGATGACAATGCAATGGGAAATAGATGAGCTAAATAGGCTCAAGCAAGACAGGAATAGAAAGTACAGCTGGCCAGGACAGCTGGCAGTGTACAGTCAGATTATTGAGGTTACATTATATTTAACATAAATGAGGTGACAAAAATTGTTTTGCAGGTCTTAAGCGGTATGGAAAGAGTTGTAGATTACGTTGGGTGAACTATCTTCGTCCCGATCTTCGTCCCGACATTAAACTGGGAAACAATTCCCCTGACGAGGAGGAGCTCATTTTTCAGCTGCATCGCTTTCTCAGCAATCGGTATGTGGAGGATTATGCTAATCATGTAGTAATCTTCTTTCCTTTGTTCGGATTTGGGGGTTCAACAGGTTAAATTTCTATTTTACTCGAAACTCAGATCGGTTTTCGGGCAAAAAGTAAGAGGAGGTTTTGCAAAGCATGGAACTCGGATTGTACAAAACTTAGGCTACCCAGAAATTGTGATTGAATTTAACTCATTTTTTACCATAAAATATAGTTCTTTTGTTACAAGATTAACCTATTCGGGTGGAAAAAGGCTAAACATGGTGTATTCATGCAGTAAAACTTATTGATTCACATGTCAGGGTCTAGAAATTTTGTAAACATACGTTCCCATTCATGTAGGTGGTCGCTAATAGCAGGAAAACTGCCTAGGTGGACAGGCAATGAAACGGAGAACTACTAGAACACTCATCTGAAAAAGAAGTTGTTGATGGTTCTCAACCCAAGACGATGTCAAAATCCCCTTTCATACAAAATCACGTGTAATGCTCCCAAGGCAGAGCCCTGTTGTAAATCATGTCTATGAAGTATAAATCTTGTTTATGAACTGTAATTCAAGTTTATAAGGATGGTGAGCCAAGTTATATAAGCTATTGGGCTTATGTGTTATTAGGCCAGGGAGCCTAAGTGTTGAAGGCCAGGAGCCTGATTTTTGTACATGTAATTATGCATAGTATTAATACAAAATATCTCTATGTGTGGACCGACCACTATGAATGAGTGATGGGGGAACTAAGCTTCCAAAAAACCTAGGTAAGGGATTGGGGGTTGGAAGGTTGGAAAGAGAGACTAAATGTGGAGCCTAGGGGCTTAAGTCCTTGGGAATAATATTTTAATATTATTCCAAAAGCCATGTGAAATCTATGTTTTCTCCTAAGTTCCTGGGGAGGGATGCATGCAGCTTCATGGGCGACATGTGTCGACCCAGGCACATGTGATTTAACCCAGGAAACGATCCATGTTCGGGGTTCTCTTTCCAATCCGTCGATTGTTGCGTAGGAGTTAGGTGGGCATTTCTCCAACCATCACCTGAATACGGGGTTCAACCTTCCAATCCCTCCATCCTCCATCTGTACACGTTTGGCCTCTGTGATTGAACCTCTGTACACCTTACGCATGTCTGAAACCAGAGAGGTGAGTCTATTCCTTATTGCTGGTTGGGAGAACTGAATGTTCTGTAATTGTTAAGTCGTGCATCCTGTGTTTCTTGTCGAAAAGATTAACACATATTGTAATCGCAGAGTCACGCTATGCTTTAGCACTGATCGTTTCAGTTTCGGGTGTCCATACCCATTTTCCCAATTGACTGTTGTGGCCATGCAGTGCTGGACTGCATGTGGCTTGCTGGCCAGTGTGAGGGAGGTCATTGTTGTTGAAGATGCAGTTTACCCAATCTGTGAGCGACTCTTTCTAGGTGAGAGAGTGCACGGAGGAAGTGAGATCTCCTAGGAGGAGTCCTGTAGCTGCCACAGGGCTTGGAGACTTCCGGTCCGGTCTGTTGCTGAATCCCAAGGGAACAGAGGTTAGCAGCCGATGGAATGTCTTGGTGATAGTGAAGCTGTATACTCTTGGGGTGGGACAGACATGTGGGGAATGAGAGTCTATGGGAAGTGGACATAAGTGGCTCACGGGAGAGAATCCTTCTCCTGTGATTGTGTGTCTTCCTGTATTCCCTGCCTAGCTTAGGAATCCATACCTGGTGGAGCTTAGTCCCAGCTCGGGGGTGACTTACTGCTGAGAGTGATGAGAAACGCGGTCTAAGGCTGGGAGGTTCGTGGGAGGTATACACGAAGTTGATGAATTACATCCAGTCTAAAATATAAGTATATACATGCGTATAATTTCAATTAAATATGCATGTCTGTGATTCTAGCAATGTTTACATGTATTCCTCTGTATTCGTGAATTATTGTTAATGCCGTGGATTATGTATGCTAATGGTATTAATGTGCTTATGCTGTGTTTAACTATATTAAGTAATTGTATGTCATAAGAATGCATAATATGTTATAGTAGTGTTTTTCCGCGTAGTAATGTTGGCCCAATAGTGGGGTTGATGGTGGGGGAACGTTACAGTTTGGTATCAGAGCCTAGTTTCAACATTGATCTTGGATGGGCTGGATAAGTGGTCTTTGGACCAAGGTTTTGAGAAGAAATTGTGTCTGGAGGACTAATTTCAGACCTCAAAATGTTTCTGAGTGTCAATGGACTACTTGAC